>NDXB01013953.1:46481-56560 GCA_002631895.1 Agapornis roseicollis
TTTTTTTTTTTTTTTTTTTTTTTTTTTTCTTTTTTTTAAAGGAAAACTAAAAGAACCTAAACCAAAGGCACAGGGTCAAAATTATTTTTATCTACCTGACAAAGATCTTATGGTCCAGGTAAAAGTTAATGTAGTTTCAGAGAGGCTTGCTGGAGTTCATGGAAAATTGCCAGAGTATGTGCAGGAGATGGTTTGAAACATATCTTTATTTGAGATCATCCATCTATGCTGTCTCTGAATTCATGCCTAACTTTTCCTCATTCTGTACTTAGGAGTAAGCCATAGCTCTGAAGGTGAGCTTATTGGTGTACAGGATTGAACTTGTCAACTGCAGTTTTAGCTATCTTGTAAAATCCAATGAAATTGTTGGATGCAAATAGACAGTATATTTGGTTATAGAATTTTATCACCTGTAAGAAAAAAAAAATAAAAAAAATCCAGCATTTACAAAAGGCAAAGTGATCTTATAGTTTCAGCACTTTGCTATCTCCCTGATATTCTTTCAACTTAGAACCATTTCCAGAGTTTAAAGAAGGAAATGAAAGTTATTTTTCCTTTTTAAGTTGAAACTAAACCAAAACAAATCCAATTTGTAAATTCACTGGGTGAACATACACTACAAGAATTTTTTTCCTGTAATTTTCTTTCTATACAGCACAGAACTACTATGACATTATAAATATCGAAATGCTAATATCCATGGAAATAGAAGTTTTAGGTGAATATTTAAGCATATTCTTCCTATTATAGAGATTCTGACCATGACTGTTATGTTATTTAAATACATAATGTGGCAAAGTTAGTAAGATAATACAAAACATTCCTAAAGATACTTCAGCTGGAATTCACTAACACAAGAATATTTCATAGAATCACAGAATAGTTAGGGTTTGAAAGGACCTTAAGATCATTTAGTTCCAACCCCCCTGCCATAAGCAGGGACAACTCACACTAAACCATGTCACCCAAGGCTTCATCCAACCTGGCCTTGAACACCGCCAGGGATGGAACACTCACAAACCTCCCTTATACCCATTAGTCTTGAATTATAATTGAAACATTCAAGTGCATGATTCAAACTTAAAATACTACTAAAAGTATAAACGGATTTGTATATAAATCATTAATTCAAGTCATAATTTGGAAATATAGGTTGCAAAGAGAACAGTTTCAAATCAGCTTACTTGTACAAAAAACCAAAAATAAATACGAGACTATGATAGATTTTTTTTAATGAGACTGTCATAGAGCAATTTCATAGAATCATAGAATCATAAAATAGGGTTGGACAGGACCTTTTACATCATCTAGTTACAAACCCTCTGCCATAAGCAGGGACACCTCACATTAAACCACGTCACCCAAGACTTTGTCCAACCTGGCCTTGAACACCGCCAGGGATGGAGCACTCACAACCTCCCTGGCCAACCCATTCCAGTGCCTCGCCACCCTAACAGAAAAGAATTTCTTCCTTATAGCCAATCTAAACCTCCCTGGTTAAGTTTGAACCCGTTACCCCTTGTCATGTCACTACGGTCCCTAATGAAGAGTCCCTCCCCAGCATCACTATAGGACCCCTTCAGTTACTGGAAGGCTGCTATGAGGTCTCCGCGCAGCCTTCTCTTCTCCAGGATAAAGAGTCCCAACTTCCCCAGCCTGTCTTCATATGGGAGATGCTCCAGTCCCCTGATCATCTCCGTGGCCCTCCTCTGGACTTGTTCCAACAGCTCCATGTCCTTTTTATGTTGAGGACACCAGAACTGCACACAATATTCCAAGTGAGATCTCACAAGACTAGAGGTGCAGGATCACCTCCTTGGACCTGCTGGTCATGTTCCTTTTGATGCAGCCCAGGATATGGTTGGTTTTCTGGGCTACAAGGGCACACTGTTGGCTCATGTTCATTTTCTCGTAGACCACCACCCCCAAATCCTTCTCTGCAGGGCTCAGCAGGGCTGCTGAAACAGTTTTCATTACTGTAGTCAGCCTTCCTGTCTCCTGCCAGGCACATTAATGTAAAGTATATTAGAGTTAGAGCTGGTTTGTGTTAACAGTCTGTAAACTATGATGGTTTATCAGCAGCCATGCTTTCCACAGCCTGCTCAGACATCCGTGCTGTAGGAGTGCAAATTTATGGCAGAGAAGACGGATGAAGAACTGGGATGGTAACCACTGCATCTAGACAAATTTAAACCAATGCTATAAATGGCTCAGTATGTGCAGCAGGAACAGAACATCTCCTAAACTTCATTTTAAACTGGCATGTTCAGTTCAGAAAACACATATGATATCTGGTTTTCTCTGGACAAAGAAGGAATAGTTGTATTCAGCATAATTGCAATGCATGCTTTAGTTTATTTTTCTTGAAACTTATGGTACGTAAGTTTAGTCAGGGCCACTGGCTTTCTCATGTCATGTTTTTATTTTTCTTTTCCCAACATTTGAATTTAATTTCAATTAATTTAATTTCAGCTCCCTTCCAAATATATAACTATTGGAAAGCAAACCTTCATAGACTGTTAACAGACACCTGTAAGAAAATTAAATAAGAATAACAAACCAGTAACTAACAACATAATTAAAAAGCTCAGTGTTCAGGAAATATAGGTGTAGGAAAATACAGAAGTACCTGGGTTCTATATTAGGCAGTGTTCTTTCCTGTGTTGTTTCTAGCATAACATATAGAAGCTGTTTAATCTGTTTTCTCAGAACAACTTTGAAGATTTAGAAAAGGCAATTGGATATTCATAACTCCATAATAAAAAGTTAAGCAGGATAATTTTTGGAACCCTTGAATATAATGAATGATGCACAAAATATACTTATGAAAACTAATACATCACTATTTTTGGCTGACAAAACAACATAGCTATCTGTAAATATTATTGTATTTTAAGGATGTTAGTAACAAAACAAGGTGAACTTTTTGTTATTTTGTTTAATATAAAGTAAAACAACCTGGAAAAAACATGTCCTAAGAGTGACACACAATTCTACTGACAGCATTAGAATATATAGGCACATATGTAAATTGCATGCTGTATCTGTTACTTTCAGGAGGTAGTGAGTTACCCCACTATAAGACCTTCTAAAATTCACATGTTGTGATATCCATATGGAACATTAAATTAATAACAATTAGTATTATTTGAAGAAACCTCTAGACTTACATTAGTAATAATGATAGATTTAGTGTCGTTTCAGATAGGTTTGACAAACTTGTTTGAATTCCATCTGCAGTTACAAGGAAAATTGCTTTGAAAATCAAATCAGCTAGCTACATTAATATTTATAATGGTAATTCATTTATTTGTTCAAACAGAATGCATACCCATAAAAACACAAGTAACTGAAAAAAAGGGTCTGATCTACCTTATTTAAGAGATGAAAATAAATCTAATACTTGATGTCTAGTATAAAAATCCATTTTTCAATATGTCTGTACATTTTCAGTGAAAATCAAAGCAACACCTAGCAACTAAACACACATCTAGGTAAACAAGAGAATATTAGACCATCATTCCATTTGAACATCAG
The DNA here is from genome assembly GCA_002631895.1 of Agapornis roseicollis. Lineage (NCBI taxonomy): Eukaryota > Metazoa > Chordata > Aves > Psittaciformes > Psittacidae > Agapornis > Agapornis roseicollis. Next base: position 50,019 of record NDXB01013953.1, read on the forward strand.
GAGAAACTTCTTTACTGTGAGAGTGACAGAGCACTGGAACAGGTTACCCAGGGGGGTTGTAGAGTATCCTACGCTGGAGATATTCAAGGCCTGCCTGGACAAGTTCCTGTGTGATGTAATTTAGGTTACCCTGCTCTTGCAGGGGGGTTGGACAAGATGATCTTTCGAGGTCCCTTACAACTCTTAGGATTCTGTGATTGTATAAACAGAAGAGACATTTTGTTAAATATCCTGACAGGATTCTTATGACTGTATAGATTGTTATTTTGCTTAATGTCTTTATTTCAAAGGTATACATAAAACATGTTTAAGGCTAACTATTGCACAGCAGGCAGAGTCTGAGGACATAGATAGAAGCCCTCTTCTGGACAGAGTCTAGTGATTTACAAGCTTACTCCCTGATAGTTAAGATTAGCTTCACTCTGAATACTTTCAAACTTTTTTGGCAATGTGAAAGCACCATATGGATTTTACAGAGGAAAAAGCTTATCATATGTCCTCTTGAAGAGATTCAGCATGTCTGCTGGAAGGATTTCCGCTCTTAGCCACCCAGACTGCAACTACACATCTCCACTCCTCTTAAGACTGTAGCTCTCCCTCAGATCTGCTAGGTGACCTGTTTCTATGCATATCCTTTGACCCACTGCAGTCTCAAACTGACCATTTGCAAAGCAGCTTAGTAGATAAATTGGAAACATCCCAGTGGTCATAGTGACAAGAAGCTGGCATGGAGAAATCTTTCACTGACACAGATACAGTGGGAAAAGGATGTGTGATTGAGCCATGAATTTAAGGGAAAAAATATTAAACCAAACAAAATCAGGCTTGCTGTATTCTTTCTGGGAAAGAAACAACCTTCATTCAATGTGAAGTAAAGATAGAATGTAAAAATGAACTTTGCAACCACAAATTGAGAGTTTAGGATTTCACTTCAGTAACAGGAGATTCATAAGGCTTTAAAACCAGAAGATGCTGTAATACCATACAGTCCAATGTCCTGTAGAAAATTTGTCTTGACAGTCGTTAATTGAGGAAAATGATTCTGCAAAATTCTTATAGCATTTCAGAAGCTGGTTTGCACACTGTTGAAAATGGTCACTTGAATTTATGAGGGGTCTAGGACACACACAAGTGAAAAAATTACTGGTTAAATTCTTTGTCTCTTTTCAGTAATGATTTAGAATAGCAAGGTTAGGCATATTATGAATTTAGATGTTTTCATCAAAAGCCTATTTTTACAAGAAGTCCAAAATGTGCAAACATCAAATCATAGAATAGTTAGGGTTGGAAAGGACCTTAAGATCGTCTAGTTCCAACCCCCCTGCCATTTGCACTGTTCATATATAAAAATGAGCTTTCAACTGTTCTGCTGATGTTTTATCTTCAAAACACAGAAATTAAACCTGTATATTAACCTGCTTAATTGTGTATATTTTAGCTCTTATACCACATAGGATACTGTATGTGAAGTATTTTTGTAGGCGGAGATCGACCGAAGTCAAGACAGCACCCAATATGAGTTAAAAGTCTTGCTTGCTTTATTGCCTAAGCCTCCCATATTTATACCCCACACATTAGTTCACGTGCTAACAATACTGCTTCCATTGGCTATTAGTGCCTGTCCATACGCCTATTCTAACATAGTAATTGACTAAGCTGGAATGTCCATGTGTATCTCTGCATCAACAGGGCTCAGTACTTGCGGTAAACAGGTTTCTATTTTGATGTCCTGTTGTAGTTCTTCCTCCCTAGCCAGCTGCATCCTTATCTTGCATCCAAGGCCAGTTCGTTAATTTACTCAGCCAGCTCCATGCCTGGGATGTGCAGTCCTCCTGGAGTTAATTGGATAACTCCGCATACCATCCATGTCCGTGCTCAGCCAGCCATTCTACATATTTTGTTGCTCAAAGACCTGCATAATACTGTGCCCAATAAAGAAGGTTAATGACTCTAGAATTTCCTGGCATTTGCCAGACTGAAACAGACCTTTAATGCAGTGTTCATGCAGGTTTTGTTGTGTGAACGATAATGTTGTGGGAATTGGGTCTGAGCAAAAGAATTAGCCTTTTAGAATGTGCCAGGAATGTGTTTAGGATGATGACAAAACCAGGCAGAGTATCACTTTCTGCACAAAGCGCGTCACTGAAGTCTCCTCATGTTAAATACTGGGCCCTTATTTCTCACTGTGGACTGAATGTCTGGATTTCTACTACTGTCCTGGAAAATCTTGCAGTTCCACTTCACTTGGTCACAGCATGAGTGATTAAAGCAGCACAGAAAATAAGCAGCCAACCATCAGCCTCAAGCTTTTGATAAAGATGATGTTTTTTCCTTCTTTTCTTCCCCCCCCCCCGTGGCTTCAGATATAAACTTGATTTTAGCAAAACAAATTTTCACAAGTGGAAAAGCATGGAGTTGACTAGCCACTGTTTTCAGTTCCTGGTGTCAGTGTAGAGGCCTAGACATATGCAAGCTGTTCTGTCTGAAGCATATGGCCTGGTGTGCTGCCTTTACACATCCAGCATATTTTGCATTTCTTACAACATGACATATGGGTTGTGTTTCATTTTATTTTAAAGCCTTGTATTCTAAAGGAAATCTCTACCTCTGCAGTCACCCAAAACTGGGGGATGGGAGATGGGGTGAGCAAGACGAATTAGAAACTCCTATGGCTTCTTGGAAAAACAGGTCTGTTGTACCACTAAGCAATCAATAGGCACTGTACTGCAACTGTTAATATAACTAAGGACTGATTGCTGCCCCTACCGGGTGGTCAGTCACTGAGAGTATCATTTATCCTTTGGATTCCTGAGTATGGGCAGTGCCAAATAACTGAACTGAAAAAGTCTCCAAGCGATTAAAAAGCAGAATTGTATACTGCTAACACAATCTGAGTCTGAGCTTATAAAAATTGTCAGCTACTCCTGTGGTGGCAGATAGATGGACAGGCTTCCCATGATTTTCCACAGGACATGTGTTTCCAGAACATGACTCATCTTTAAGGCTTTTATATTATGAATCTTAATAAGAAAGTAATAAAATTAATTCAGCAAATGCTGGCTATATTCTAATGAAACCGCTTTTGAAAACACCTCTGTCTCTGTCACAGTTTAACTGTTATAGCAACCTAGCTTTGCTGTGGCCTAGCTATGGTCTGCACAATGAATCTGAACTACACAAGTTTCAATGCGTAACCACTTAATTTCCCTGTCTCTAAAAGCAGGATTTAATAAGAGAAAATCAATTTGATATCATTACAGTCAAGTAAAACATCTCAAAAAATGCTTGTAAGGCAGCTGGTAAGACTTGCAGAGGGTTCACACAGAACTTTGAAGGTAGAAATCGCTTTCAAAATTGAGCATTATTAGCTGGTATGAAGGACGCAGTCCATTTGAAATCCATCAAATAGAATTCACCTCTCAGGCTTAGAAAGTTGAACAAAGTTTGTGGGACATTTCTGCTTCTGCCTGAAAAAACTGATTTTAAATATGGATACAGGAGGCTCATTTAAAAAACACTGAATTGTTTTGAATTTTTTTCAGCTCCAGTAAAAGTCAGTAGCACTTATGTGAAGATTTAAGTAAGGGTCATTTTATAATCCTATTAGACATTTTCTCCTTTATCTCAATATTAGCCTCTGTGTTTAAAAATCACAATTTTATAGCAATGAATGGGTTAATTTCCATGTTGTACTGCTTGTCAAATATGACACTGTGAATTCCTATGTTTTGAGAACTGTGAAGTGATGTTAAGAGGGTTTGTCACACTTAGGATATATAAGACAGCATTTTTAACAAGGAAGGAAACGTGAGTACTCTCATCATATTACTACATAATGAACCTGCATTCAGCTGTAAATCACTGGTAAAAGTGTGCTTAAAGGAAATTAAAAACAGATAGAAGTTTTTTTTGCTGTTGTTGGTTTTGTTTTTTTTAGTATCACACTTTCCCCAGAATCTACATCCTGATTTCCTGCTTTATGCTACTTCTAATCAGCTGCACAATGGAAAACAGCTGAGAAATTGACTGCCAAAAACTTGCATGTGTTGATATTGTATAGGAAAATCTGCTTTTAATTTTTTTAACCAGCTGACTTCACAGTGAGTACCAGAAGTGAACTTGAACCCTTTTACAGGTTTGTACTGGTCAATGGAAGGCTACTTAACAAAAAGCAGGATTCATTCTTGAAAAGTATGTCTGCTGTTAAGGTATGTTAAATTGAATTATATTTACTGCGTGTCTGCAGGTCTGTATGGATAAATATATAAAGGATGGCCTCTAAGCAGTATGACTTGAAATAACATATCCTTTTAGAATGTGGATTTTTGTACTATTGTTGAATTGAAGCTTTTTGAGGGACAGAGATAGGAGACATATCATTTCTCTCTTTCCCAGTACACATGTTCAGCCCTACTTTACCTGCCTAGCTGTGTCTGTTATTCTCATTAGCTATTTTATGGACTCATAATGCAAGGTGATTCTCCCCAAATGTTGCAAAGTCATGTACTGCCAAGAAGGAGTGGGTTCAGGAATATACTTCTACAATATTGTAGCTTGGAGCATAAAAGTCCCCTCAGGAAACTTAAGCAGCACTGCATAGAATTATTTCACTTATTTATTCATACATCAGTAAAGCCTAGCACCTATTCTGCTTCAGCACACCACATGATCGTATCAGAAAGTGCAAAAGAAACATACAAATAAGTGAAAAAAAAGATTGTAGTCCTTATGAAAAAAAAAAAAGACAAAACCCCAAAACCCAAACCATTGAACCTGTTACTTTTGAGCTTTACCACTCATTTGAAAGGCTGCTCTTCTAGCAACATAAATCCATAAGTAATTTTTTTCCAAATTTACCACTCTTTGCAGATACAAAACCTAGTGAAGTGACAGTGAGTCATAGTCTGTGTGAGAAAGGCGTCAAGATGTTGGAGAGGCTTTCTAAAATCTGACAAGCATTCTGAAGAAAGGTCACCCTTGACCTCTTTCTTATTCATGTTTTGTAAGATTCTGTTAAAGGCTATTTTCAAAGTTCAGTCAGGTTTTACTTGAAGATTTTAATGTAAATGTGTGTTGAATATATTAAAGCATGTAAAATTCTTATTGTGATAGCATGCAGATTTTACTAATTTGTAACTTGGAAGGAAATGTGATCAGAAAGTATTTCTACCAGCATTTTAGATAACAGAAAGAGGCAAGAGGAGTTTTGAAGAAGGTTGGACTCGTAAGAAATACCTGAGAGAGGCAGGGAAATTAAAAAGAATGACTTAAGAAGATATTGAAAGCAGTAGATCTGTAACATGCATCATTAAAATAATATCTACCCTTCCTACTAACTGTTAAAACTGACGTTTCACACAATAATAGATCAATTAAGCATTTCACATTTCTGCTCAACAATGGCAGATATTTCCTGTATCTTCTAAACTATAGAGTTATTTTAAACAATTGTCTTTCAGCTGTTACAAACATGGGTTCATAGTTTGAACCATAAAATAGAGTTGGACACTTTCTTTTCAGTGAATTAATGCAAAATTTATGGGAAAATGGCATTTTTAATTTGGGCTGTGGCTCTTAATGAAACCAAGTTAAATACAGCCAAAGCTGGCCAGAAGGCAAACAAACAGAAATTTGTAGGTTATTTATGATAGGAATGATTTGCTTTCTCCAAACATATGCTACCCAAATTTATTTCTACCTTTTTAAAGCACCGTAACTTTTCCTTTTTAAATAGCACTCAAGATTTTCCTCAGCAGAATGCAACTAACTAAATGCAGTGAAAACAAACAAACACAAATTTTGTTTTCAAGTCAAATGAACAAGTTGCAAAAAAATTATCTGCTTATCTTGTTGAATTTGTGATATTCTTGTCTCAAAATTTCTGTTTCAGTTTAACCAGATTTTAACTTTTCCAGCTTTTGTTCCAGCCATAAATCTGAATACTGTTACTGCAAGGTGAGATTCCCATTTCCCATTTTCTGTGTGTGTCTCTGGGAAAAATCACTGTTTTTACATCAGAGGCGCTGTGGTATTTGGAAGTAGAAACAATGCTTCGTACGTATTTCACACTTGCTAAATTTTAAACAAGATTTGCAGATGAGTCTGTGTTTCCTCAGAGTTTTTAGTTGAAAGATCAGAAGAAGTTATTTTGTCAGTGGATCAGAGAATTTCTCTTCAAGATGTATTATTCACTCATTGGCTTAAGATAAAACACTCGTAAGTACTACTTGGGCTGCAAAAGCCACCAATTGCTGTGTGAGTTCTGAGTTCAGCCTCATTGAGGCTCAGTCTCAAGGATTTTGCTGACTTTTATGATTAGTCAAGTATTATTCATGGCATAAGAAAAGACTGACAAAATCTGTATCTTGCAAGCCAGAAGCAGAAAGACAAAAATGAATTATGGGACCGGTGTTTCCTGTTACAGTATGACTAACATTGTAATTGCTATAAATGTGAGCAATTTCACTTCAGTAAGGATTCAGTGAATATGGATTTTTTTTTTTTTTTTTTTTTTTTTCCTTCTTGTGGAGGTATAAAATTAA
>NDXB01013954.1:0-22355 GCA_002631895.1 Agapornis roseicollis
GGGCAGGAAGGAGGGGTTGAGTGGGTGAACGTGCTGCCTGGCTGGGTTCAAACTACAACAACAACACAGCAGAAAATAGTTCAATTTACCTGACCTGTATATTATAATTGTATATATTATTATATAAAATTATAATAAAGGCCCTGTATATTATAATGATACATAATTTTGTATTATTATATAAAATCATAATAAAGGCACACTTTGATCACCTTGAACAGCCATGGAAGGATTGCAGCTCCTACCTCCAGCATCCTGGCTACATTTTTACAGCAAATCCCTTGTTCTCTCTCATCTTGCAGAAACATCCCAGCCGGTGCTGCCATTTCTTATAGTGAGCACTTGCATCTTCGTGATCATTGGAACTGCCTTCCTTATTAACTTACGGACCCTGAGATGGTAAATGAGCATTGTTTTCCAGTCTGTTCCTCTCCTGTGTTTTGTGTGTCTTCTCAAAACCCAGCTTATTTTTCACCTGGTGTGATTCATGATAGAGAGCGACTTACAAATACGGTTTATAGCCCAACCTTTGAGGCTGACATTTGTCTGGGGAGATAGATCACCACCCAAGATGATGTGGTTTTACCACCATCATTGCACTGTGCCGTGCTCCTGTGACCTGGTGCCATGCCCTCACTGAACTCAAAACAGCCGCCTTAGAAGTTCTGCTGCACAAGGATTACAGTGAGAAGTACAATTCTGCCTGTTCCTTGTCTGTGCAGTCCTGAAGTATCTCATCACATGCTGGTAAACATCTACCTGATGCTTTAAAGATCTCTTTGCCAGTGTTCCTCCCCAGACATTGCTTTTGTTCAGAACTGAAAGTGTTTTGCAAGATTACCCTGCAATAACACAAAGAGTGATGGTGAGGTTAGAAAAGGCTGTGGGTTTTCTCATCTTAAGGCAGAGGTAAAGGAGCAGGGTGCTAATGTTCATGGCTGGGAGCAGCGAGAAATATTCTTAGGGATGAAGCAGCAGAGTCTGAATGACTTCTCTGTAAGGATAAGAGGAGAAGCATGCTGAAGGAAGATGGATACTGAGAAAGCCACTGCATTTTACTTTAAGTCATAACACAAAAGTGAAGAAGTGTTAGGTATATGGCACAGAGAGAGATGAAAAAACCTCCTTTCTTCACAAAGTATAATTAACCGCAGGGAATTGGATGGAGGATAATGCTGAGGTAAGATGCAAGGGAAGGATTAGACATGCACGAATAAAAATAGCATCTGCAGTGATGTAAGGTAGTTTATATGCAAGAACTAGCGAATTCTGATGCTTCAGAGAGTACACTGATTGCCTCCAGAGGTCAAGAGGGTTTCTCCTCAAAGCATCCCACAGCAAAGCTTCAGAAAGGAGCTGACAAGATCAGCCAACCTCTCTGAGAGGCTGAGAAACAGATTAGATCACTTCATGATACCTCAGGGTGACAACGGGCTGGTTCCAGTACAGTAGAGGCCTCTGGGCTGCTGCAAGGCATACTCAGATGGCTTGCATGGTCAGTGTGTCCTAGCAATACCATGTAGCATCCTGCTAACAGGGCAGAGAGTTGTGGTCACAGCTTTGCCAGTGATGGTCCCACTCAGGCTATGCATTGCTCAGAGTCACTGTGGTGTCAGCAAAGCAGAGAGGAGGCAGCTCACAGCAGCTGAAGCTTGGAAACAAGGGAGACCTGCCCAGCTTGTCACCAGGATAGGGGCTTAAGGGGGCAGGTGGAAAAGATAACCAGCCAAGGCAGGGAAGAAACCAGTGAACTGTTGGTTGTGCTTCCCCAGGGAAAAGGCTAAGGGCAGTGTAATACCAGATTTAACTACCCTATCTCTATACATCTCATACCTCAGCTACTGCTTTTCAGTCCACTCAAGAGCAAACACAGCCCTCAGCCTTGCTCTTATTTTACCTGTTCCCTACACCAGAGTAATGCCCATGAGCTGCAATACTTTCTCCTATCCCTATCACAGTGCCAGATTGGTCAGGCTCAGGGCCCACTTCAATCCTTCTTCTCATTTTCTTTTCTCTAGGTTTAAGAAAATCCTGAAGATTCACATCCCAGACCCCGAGAAGTTCTTCCCCCCACTTGTTTCAGTTCACGGAGGTGACATTCAGGTATGGGACCAGGGATGGAACCATGTGGGTATGAATGAGCAATGAGGGAAAGGAGAGTCCAGCTAAACATGCCTAAGGGCAAACAGGCAGTTGGAGACCTACATATGCACACCTGGCACGTGTGCCTGTAGCACCAGCTGCCGAGTCCTCTGCTCGAAAGAAACCTTCAGACCTTTCAAAACCTGACACTTGGCTGGGGCATCTCTAATTACAGAACTGAGAAATGGCAAACCACACAAACCTCAGCACACTGCTCCCCAACAGGGAGCCCGAGAGAAAACAAGGGGCTTGCAGCAGGGAGCTTGGCCTCTCAGGTCCCCTTCAACCCCACTTCAGGCCCTCCCTGACTGCTCTAGGCTGCTTAGATCTTCCCCAGATTTCCTGCTGTGATCTCCTCCTCCTGGCTCTGGGCCTTTCCTCTGCCCCTAATGTGAATGGCCATCACTCTGGGTGGTGCTTCGCAGTTTTCTTCATTCTTGTTGTCTCTTTGCCTTCTCTCTCCACCTCCACTTTCTCCCTTCCCCTGGTCTCATTGTGAGCACAGGCAGCTGCAAGTAGACAGTTACCATTCTGTGCAGCATTAAAGGGAGTGTCAGATGCAAGGCGTGGGAGGGGATCCCAAAGGGCATCTCTCTTTAAGAAGGATGGAAAAAACTGCAGCAGGTCCAGAAGACAGCAAAGCTTTGGAAAAGCCTAAGTGCAAAAAGGCTTGGAAAGCTTCAACTACAGGGGAAGAGTGCAGAGTAGGGGACTGGGGGTGTGCAGTGGGCACTGAAGACACTTTCTCAGTGCAGAAAGGACTAGAAAAAGTGGCTTTACTATCCATAAAGACAATGAATTTGGATGTAACCAAAACCAGTTAGTTTTTAAGGATACTGATGCACTCATAATGAGTATGGAAATCAAGGCACAAAGGGCCTAGAAGAGCACTTGAGACAAGAAATCTGCATAGTGCCATGCAGATGTGTCAGAAACTGGTTCAGCGCATAGGAACAGATTGCATGACAAGCATCTCAGTACTGCTTTTCATGTTTCCACCATCATCTTACAGCCTTGTAGGGTTTTTTCTTCCTTTAATTTTATCCTCCATCTTCCATTCACCCTCCAAAAATCTCAAAACATAGGCTTGCAAGATCCACTTTTGATTTCAAAGTGACAGGAAGACATTATTTCTCTGTAAATCCTGCAGATAAGATATCATGAATGCGAATTTCCCTCCCCACCTCCAGCAACTCTTGCTTAGACAAAGAAAAGGTCACTTGATGGCTGTGGGTGCTCAGGAGAAGCACTGAGTGTTAAACTTTGTGTTTCTTTCCCATCAGAAATGGCTCTCCTCCCCATTCTCCACATCCTCCTACTGTGTGAACAGCACAACCCCAGAGATCTCCATGCTAGAGGTGATGCATTCAAATGACCAGGAATCACAGCTTCTACTTTCCAAGGGCACCCTAACTCCTGAACCACCCTTAGAAACCAGTGGCCACTCTGTATCCAGCTGCTTCACCGACCAAGGATACTTCTTCTTCCCCCTTTCCAACTCCTTTGAAATCGAGCCCTGCCAGGTATACTTCACCTATGAGCCTTTCACCCAGGAGGGCATTGGCAGTGGGAATGGCAAGCCTTACCATAATCTACCCTCCACAGACCTCTGCACACTGGCAGAGGACATGCCAGTGTTGTCCCACAACTTCTTGCACTGTATCAAGGTGACCCACAGCTTACAAAGCAGCTCCCTCATGGAAAAGATGGAAAGAGAATCCCAGCAGGACATGGCTATTTCTGGGGTTCTCCAGTCAAGTGAAGGCACCTCATCAACACCAGTTCTGAAACAGAATGAGAAGGTGATGGACAAAGCAGCTTCACAGCCTCCTGGGACCCCGTGCCAGCTGGACACTGACTTTCCTGACCCACCAGACCTGGATGACAGCAATACTGTTGATGTAATGGAGGGGAATGGGACGGCAGACCCTCCGACTGACCCCTGTACACCAGCAGTACATGATACCTCCTCTTCCTCTCAGCCTTCACCTCTAAGGCAAAACCAGAATGAGGATTCATGCAGAACAGCCTGCTCCAGCCAGGTCCCAAACACTGGTGCCTACCTTTCCCTGAGGGACCTCCAGTGCCAGTACAGCTATTGCTCTGTGTAGGATCTGCCTGGAGGAAACCCACAGGTGGGAAAGGCCTTCTCTGCAAGGAAGGCTGGAGAGACAGTTTTTCTATTCAGGGCAAGAATGCAGCTTCAGCATCAGACCTGTTGGGACTGTTCTTTAATGATGCTGGAGAGCACAGTTACTCTAAAGGGCTGCAAAAACCGGAAAAGGGATAGGATGAACAAGGTATAAATTCATGGAGGTCTAAATGGGTAAACACCAGTTCCCAAGGTAAAGTGTTAGTGAAACAGACCACTGGAAATGAGAGGACATTTTGTATGGAGAACTAGGCTAGTGGGCAGTAAAGCAACAGATGGGAAATGATGAGGGCACGTTAAAGCTGTTTAGTGGCGACACAGCTAATGGAGACATATAAGCCTGATTCTTAGGCACACAGGCCAACAAGGACTCACCCTTGCAACTGAACCTCTTTCTCTGCTATTACTGGATCTGACAGCATAGAAACCCTTTCCTTCACTGCTCAAGGGTCATCCCAGATTGAACCACCTTGCTTTTATCTTCCCAGATCTTTAGTAGGAGGCTGTGCCAGCACTTCCATGCTCTGCATCTTGATGTAAAATAGCACTCATCTTTGATGCTGAGCAGCCACATGGTCCATTTGCCTCATCCCAGCCTAAAAACCACTAATGGGAGGGAGAAATGCCTGAAAAGGTAGACACGAGATTTTGTACAAGGGACAGTAGCACTGCTGGTCAGTGCTGTGGCCAGTGATGAAATGGACAAAGATGTCTGACCAAGGGTATAAGTTTGCCTGTGATGTCCCCACTTCAGGTTTTAATCAGATATTACATTCTGAGCTACTCAGTTCAGCTTTGGACTTGAGTCTCTAAGGTAGGCCCAGAGCCCCAGCTGTGTCAGCTGTCTAAGGCAATGCAGTGTAAAACCAAATCCCCATTATTGGGTTAAAAATAGTGGGGAAACCCCCCTCCCCCATTTCCCCCAGGTCTGATGATGGCAGTAAAGAGAACGCACACAAATTCCCATTCTTGCTGCAATATTTTTCATGAAATCGAAAGCCTCTCTGCCCTGCTGGCAAAATACAGTTATTTGACTATGATAAACTGATTGCAGAGTAGTTCATCCCACATCCTGTATTAGTGGAAAACATCACAACACTGCTGCCCATTCCTTCCATTGCTCAAGGGAAATGGTTGCCTAATTAGCAACAAAGATGTGGTGAATAAGCCCAGAAAACTAACCCACAAATCAGCACCTTTGCTGAAAAGAAAACCCCGATCCACTCACAAAGAATGGGGATAGCAAAGGCCACGTTATTTTTTTTTCTTTTTCCTCTGCATTTGCTGATCTCATTTCAGAAAAAGCAGCTCAACATGGAAGAAAAGTGGCAAGGCAAAAGAAGACAAGCTGTTCTGGTTACACACACCCCTGCATTTAACATCTGTACTGTCTATCTGCTTTCTTGCATATTTGTGGACTACTCAGCAGTGGGAAAATATAAGCCCTGTGCTAAAGATCCTTCTTTTAAGATTTTTTATATCAAAAAGGTCAAGGATATCAAGCACATTACTTCTGTCACCCTTTTATCACCCAGCACTAATTCTTCCTTACCCCTGTCTGTACAAGCATTCAGCTTCTCCATTGACACAGTTCCACGCTTTTACCTGACCTTGCATTATGCAGAAGGAATGTCATTATGAGTCCCAGCTATGGGGTAACCACTGACTTGGATTTCACCTCAAAAGTGCTGCTCAGAGGAACTGAACCTGAATGTAACTGAGAGGGATGGGGAAGCTAAACCTCTCCTCTCATCAGCTTCTTCACTGCCTGCATCAAGACATGGACTGCTCCATTGTCTGCAGGAGACAATAGCTGAAGAACACCCTACAGCTTCCTGGATAAGGAAGCACAAGGCTTGCCTGGCTGCTTGTTATACATTGAGAATCTTCCCAGATGGACTTCAAAAAGACATGCTGAATACCATGCCCCTGACCAGCAATTTGCTGTTTTGTATGGGCCAAGTATCCTAGTTGTACTGATGGTTATCCTGTCCCAGTGTAAATCTTCATAATCTTTTTAATTATTGTTATAGTTTGAACTCTCGCTTTCGAGTGCAAAATAGAAACTTTGCCTCTTTGCAAATAAAAGAAATATTTAGGAATCTACAGTGGGTTTCTGTCCTTTGGTGTGGGGGGAAAGAGTTAGCAGCTTTTCCAAATAGGTGACTACGCAAAGCTTTGCTCAATATACCTTTAGCCTGCCTTCGTACTTGCTCCCCTCAGGGAATCAGCCACCTGAAACAGAAAGCAGAGTTGGAGGTGCTCCTGCCAGAAGGCACTGAGGACCATCCTGCTGGCTCAGTACTTTTCCCCCTCCTTTTGAAAACGCTGACAGGTTTCGAGCTGGCAAGCTGTTAGTACTGCATTCGCAGCCATGCTGGGTGTGAATGTGTGACACACTGCAGCAGGAAGTGCTCAACATCAGATCTGACGATAACTGGACTTTTCTTCCAGGAAGACAAGATCATGTGGTCTTGTATGTGAGTAACCCAGGTCTAGAATACTAGAAGCATAACACTCTCAGTGATACGGCACCATTTCTCCGCTGGCTTCTCAAGAGCTCCTCGGAAATGTCACACAGGAAGTGGTTCCTTCCAAAGCTGATGTGAAGGCATCATTCACAGAACCACAGCGATGCTATGATAGTGTCCACCAGTACCAGAGGGAAACTGAGGGGGAACACCAGTATTCTGTGGAAAATATTGAGCTAACAGCTGCAAGCATGAGTCCTCTCCTTATCTTAAGGCTAGGGACAGCAATGATAGCAGTAACATCTCTCATCAACCTCTTCCCAAGATGCCTTGTTCATACCTAGACTTTAACTCTCAGTCCTCTCCCAAATCCCTACTGTTTTTTTACTACGGAGAAGCAGAAAGTAAAGGGTACTTGCAGTAAAGGAATTCATGTGAAGCCAGATCTGATCAAGGTTTTGGGTCCTTGGTTGATTCAAAAGCCTGCGGTGATAGATGTGGTAAGTTTGCTTAGATAGATCAGATTGAGATTCTACATTTTTTGTTCTGCTGAATACAACAGAGAAGGAGGATGTTCCTTTCCAGGAATTTTGGACACAAAAAAGTAAGATCTCTGGCACTGGAAAATACCCACAGCTGAGTTCTGACACACTGTGACAAACCTTCATAGTATAAACTTGGGAAAGATATATACAAATAACTATATATGTCTACAGGCATAGCTAGTGCCCAGTTATCTGGGGAAATTTTTGATCAAAGTAACTTCTAAAGAGAAACCTGGTCTCTTCAATCTCTTGGGCAGGTCTGAAAGCAGCTCTTAGTGCCATTGCATTCCTCATTTTCCCATATGTACAGTAATGAGTCAGTTGGGCTAACGACACTGACATATTCCCAAACAAACCCTGCAGCTTCTCATCCACATTTAACATTTATCTACTAGAATCTACCATGAGGCAATGAGAGCAATGGCTTTTTTAATCTTCTTGCAGTCCTGGACTAAACCTGAAATAGTGGCAGGGCTGAAAACAGCTATCCCTGCCCAGCTGCCAAATAAGCCCAACTGAGCTCTGGCACAAAACAGCTCAGCCCCAGGTCAATGCCACTGGATGGATCTCAGTCCCAGGTCAAGAGCTGCCCATGTGCACATTCCCTCCACCCACTTATTGACAGAATAACTCTATTTACTCTGCTATAGCTGGATTGTGGTTCCTTTTTTGGAAAACAAAGGGGCATGTACAGAGCTGCGTAGCTCTTAAGTAGAAGATTTGCAGGTAAGGTAGGTGAGGAGGACCTCGGGCTAGAGCAAAGCAGATGCTGCAGGAAGGATTGAGTGGCTGTGCAACAGAGTACAGGGAACCCAGTGCCTGGAGAGTGGCCAGCAAGAAGAGCAAGAAGACAAGACGTAGGCAGGTTGAGACTGAGAGACACCGTGCTTTGCTTTCATCTGCATGACCACTGAGGTAACCGAATCCACTGCCTACTGTCATCTTCCCTCCTTCAAGAAATCTACACCTGCCAGCCAGCATCTGCTCCATCCCTGTGCTGAGGAGCACACACCTTGTGCATTGTCTCTCCCTCCAATGGGACCAAGGAGGGTAGCTAAGAAATACAGCAGTTGTTCAGCAACAACTTGTCCCCCAAGGAAGACAACATAAGCTATCTGCACCAGCCTCCTGGGTTGTTCTCCACTTCACAGCTGGAGGTGCTTCTAACCTGACTTGTTCCAGGCTCATCCCTGTACAAGCCTCTGAAACCTCCATTTCAGAGAAGAAAAAGCCCATTATACGGGGTGCACGGACCCATTGCAGCAGGACAGTGCAGGACAAAGGTCGAGCTGAAGGGATATGGCACCACATTATTGATCGCTGAGACAACCTTGAGCTTGGGTAAATAAATGTCCTCCTCTCTCCCTCCTCTCCATGCGTGTGTGAGCTGGCTTGCGTAGGAAGTGTGGGCCAAGCCTCACAGATGGCAACAGGCTTCAAAGGTAGGTCTGCAGCTCCAGGGGAAACCCCAGTGCCTACCATCAAACCTTCTAACAAAGAGACTCTGCTGCTGCTGCTTCCTGCCTTCCTGCCCTTGTCCCTCTGTCTGCGGTTCTTTGCTTGTGCCTGCTGTTTCTGAAGGGATGCTGTGATAGCAGAGAAGTGCCTTTGCTCTTCCGGACTGCCCAACTTGGTTCACTGGTGAAGAGATGCTCCCCAGGGGTTGCAGAGAAGGGTGACCCATAAGAAGCAAGGGAGGACAATCTCTGCTGGGCCTGTTTGTACTATGTGCCTCTCTAGAAGGGTGTATTAGAGCAGTAGATATGTGGCTGATTGTCCAAGTGCTGATGTTCACCAAACTGGGTTTAATGTTTTGAAGTGAGCTACCTGATGCTTGCTTTCTGCAAGCATGTTTTCATGTTGCTAGGAAACCTGGAGGGCTTGGGACTCAGTAACTGGGAAAAGCAAAAAGACTGAGGAGCCCACTTACCCCTATCTTTGGAATGTTTCATAGCACACATGCAGACTAAAATGCGCATGAGGCAAACCATCTCCTCCTACATATGCAGCAAGTCCCTCCCATTCACTCATACACGCCATTGAGCACAAAGGGGACTCACAGACACGTAGACAGGGCATAGGCATTTCCCAAAAGCTCTGTGCCCTCCCACCTGGATGCTTCACACCCCTTTCCTCTCCCAACACAGAGATGCAGAAAGCCTTTGGGGGCAGCCATGCACTCAGTGATGGCAGAGGAATGGAGAAGGAAGTCAGGTCAAATAACCAAGATCCATGTGGTTCCCTTCATCAATAGCATTTAGCCTGATGCTGTCAGAAACAGAGTGGTGAAGAGGAAGCAAAAGAAGCATCATGGGGGAGACAAGGGGCAAAGGAAGACAGAAGATGTGCCCTGGCACAAGCAGAGGGTGGTAGAGCACTGAATGTCACTCAGGTTATCTCTCCTCACTAGCTAAACTAGCATGGGCTCACCCCTGGAAAACACGGTCTGGTGGGAATGGTGAGGTTTGCATACTTTTAGAGACAGAGAGCAAAATGGCACAGCAGGCAAAGTGCAACTTCTGCCTCCCAGGCTGTGGCTGTTTTGTGCAACTTCTGCACGCATCTGAGATCATAGATTTTCTATTGTAGTGATTTCTAGGTCAATAAGATACCAGTTTTAAAACTATTCCCAGCCTGGGAGGACAACACTTGTGTCTCTGGAGAAATTCATTATTGTACTCATTTGTGGGTTTGGCAGAAGCAAACCCCAGGGAATGCCTTTGAAAATTAAGAGATTACCAGGAGGCATAGGCAGGACAGTGTCCTGGAAGCCTCTCTCCTACGGAATTAGGAATTTTATTCACTTTTGCACTGAGTAAAGTCTTTGATGGCTAGCACACAGATCTCTTGGGGCTATAGAGGGAGCACAGAAATGGCAGAGCACCTCTAGAGACAGATGTGAAGGGAAGCAGAAAACTCATCCTGACCATGGACTGCTGTGTCACTAGATGCCCCTGATGGAGGCCGAGGAACAAGAGGAAGATTCTAACTCCTTCTCAAAGGACAAGTGTGAGGCTAACTCACGTGACTGCCTCCGCTACGTGCTCATTGGGATAACCTTTCTTCTGCTGGCTGGAGCTGCTGCAGCAACCTGGTATTTCCTAGGTAAAAATCCAACATGTTTTGTCCCCACACACAAGGTGGATGGGCTACAGTCAACACAATGCCTACCCCAAAATGCGTTAGTGACTCTGGATGACCTTTACAGACTTATACACATGGGTAAACCCCTCTCTCCTACGTATCAGCAGGTAATCCAGTAGTGTCTTCTGTTGACAGACTACAGACCATGGCACCTGGAACCAGCTATCCTGCAGTATTACTGTGGCAGCCTCCAGGTCCTCAATCGCCAGTACTCTCCGGACCTTGGGCAGGTGGAGTCCAGAGCCTTCTGGTTGGAGTCAGCTAAACTCCAGAAGATGGTGAGGCCAATTTCATGACCAGAGCTGGCCCTGAGGCAGTTCAGTGAGTTGAAGGAGGAAGGGGTCAGGTATTCTCAGCCTAGTAACAGACATGGTGGGTCTCTACAGCAAGAGGGATGGAACACAGGGTTGGCCATAGGTCCTTTGCCACTGTAACATTGCAAAATAGTTATCTGACAACATTCTCGTTACAGCTAAAGGAACTGATTCGTGCCACAGAGCTGGGTCGATATTACAACTCGAGCACAGTGTATGCCTTTGGGTGAGTAGCACCCACAGCATATTTGCTTGTTCACGTATGAAAGCTTCCTGTCAATTCTACTGTGGTTTCATCAAAATCTCGCCGTGACAAACTGCTGCAGTCCCTACCATGGGCTGTAGGCTAGGCTGGGCAGCCCAGATCCAGAATGATTCCAGCATGACAGAGCTGGGGATGTTTATGTTTGTCTGAGGTCATCATGATGAAAAGCCAAAATGAGGAATTTTTCAGAGAAGCAAAAGTTCAAGAGAGGAAAAAAAAAAGGGGGGGGGAGGGCTTGGCATTCTCAGAATCTAAGCAGATGGAAATTAACTTTCTAATTCGAGAAAGTCATTTTATGGCCTGATTCTAGGCACCAGAAGGGAGAGGCCAGAACGCACCACGGAAAAGGCAGTCCAGCCAAGAAGCACAGTCCATGTGGGAATAGGGTAACAGTAGAATTGGACAGATGCGATACTACAGCTTTATAGATCAAGAAAGCAGGAACAACTTCCAAACTGACATATATATTGGTTTTGATTTTTTTTCATGGAAAAGTACTTCCCTGAATATGTCCTTCAGCTAAGGAAAATTGCAATTTTAATGAAGCTCCATTTTCAACTGAGGAAAGAAAAGTTTCACTCTCAATTCTTCCTCCAGCCTTTTACTGAACAAAGGTTTGCTCAGTTTTCTCTGCCAGTTGGTTGAACAGAACTTTCTCAGTCATAGTCTCCTGCAGCTTGAGCCTGCCCAGCATTAATGGCTTGTGGTAAGGTACTGAGTCATAAATCATCCACTTGGCACCACTGGGACGTGACACAATCAAGTCTTGAGTACTTCTTTTCAGCCCCTGGTCAGTAGTAACCAAAGGTCATTTCTGCCTGAAATGAGACCAGTCATTAGAAGAGTCTTGATTAATTATCACATTCATTTGATCACCTACGGTCATCACTAAAGCCAGATGGCATAAAATGGCTTCCTTCCCCAAATGACTGGGCATTAACTAGCACCATGGATGTAGCAGCTCTTCCATCCCACAGAGTGGTTCCTCTGGATCACAGCAGTGATCTGGAAGGTCAACACAGATAGGTCTGATTTGTGGAAAAAGAGCAGGAGGTTAATCTCTGGGGTTTTCCTCTCCAGTGATTCTGGAGAGGAAGCCAGAGGATATTTAACATGCTATTTCTCTGTTAGGGAGGGGGCTCTGACCTTCTTCTTCTGGTTTGCCCTCCAAATCCCTGAGAGTCAGCAGGAGGAGATGACTGCCGAGAGGGTAAACACAGTGCTCCACCAGGAGCTCTCCACCAGCTTCAACAGCTCAGGCAGCCTGTCCTACCAGACAGAGTACACAGTCAACCCAGACTCACTGGCTCTGCTGGGTAAGTACCAGCTGCTCAGCTGTGGCCTGAGCAGTCAGAAATGCTCCAAGATCTATAACATGCTGAGAGGAGGTTAGGAGAGAAGGCCAGAGGCCACTGGTGAAGGGGAAAAGGGAAATGTGAAGATAATAGGGAAGAAGTGAGGATCAGGAGATAGAATTACACGTGTTTCTTCCTGATAGAGAACTGAAGTTTGATTAAAAAACCCCAAAACTCTTAAACATTCTTCCTTTGAAGGATTAAAGATTATTAGAGATACAGCTAACCATGACCAGCTAGGTAACTTTGTTTTCTCCCATCAGCTTTGGCTTCTGTGGAGAAAGATCTTACACAGATCACGACTTTGATCAGCTCAACTCAAAAATAGCAAGCAATTAGGTTTTCTGCTTCCCTTTGGGAAATTATTCCAGGCTATTGATTGAGAGAAGAACAAAGGCAACATACCTGAGTCACCACTTGTTTTCCTCTGGGACACAGCATTGTTGCCACTTCATTTCTTGATATATAATAAGGATTGTTTCTTTTTGCACACGGTGAAGATCACAGCCTCTTTAAAAAGTTGCCCTTACAGAAGTTCTTTAAGTATTAAATAAAGGACTAGGAATGTGTCTGTATTCAATGCATCCAAGCCCAATGGAATTTGTATTTGGTCTTTCTAATGAGACTTCTCATCTTTATCTGATTTCTCTTAGAAAACCTCAAACCTCACGGGTTTCAAAATACATTGGTTTTCTTTTCTCCTCTTGGGACTCTCATTTCCAAGTTTCTTCTTCATTTCCAAGCTTTTTCCTGATACATTTTATCTCATATTTTTCTAAAGTGAATCTTATTTTAAATATTTCACTCTCGTTTTCTGTAACTTTTCCCTCCATATCTCAATTGTTCTATCTTGGAGGTAATTTTTTGGTGTCCCTAAAGAAAATCTTATTTCCTCAAAATGATTTTAACTCCCTCATCCAGAGCATCATGTTAAGATATTATTCTGGAGACACATTAGCATCTCATGAGGGCATGTCCTCCACAGTTACCATTAGTCACTTCTACTTATGTGTTTCCAGCATATCAGATCTTATGCTCAACCAATTTTAATTAACTTTCTTAAAAAAGGTATCATAAGATATTATGTTAAATGCTTCCAAGTCAGCACATCTAGCATTTTCCCTTTATCTACTTACTGCATGGTGTAACTAATAAACGAAGAAAAAATGATGGTGCCATTCTTTAAGCTGTTCCCATTTCCCTCTCATTTGCATCTGTTTCGCTGTTTTATTCATTCCAGTAGACCACTCTCTGTTTTGGTATTTACACACCAGTTGTAGCCTCTCCAGCTCCTTCTGCTTTCTCTAGTCCTTTCCACCACCCTCTCAGAAGCACAGTCTAGCAACTGAGGCAAAACCTAGAAACTTCTTATACTGCTACTGCTGGGCCAGGGTGACCTCAAGCCAGTGACTTAACCTCTGGCTTCATTTACTCTGAAAAATTGGAGTGAAAAAATAGCTAGCTAATAGCAAGTCATTAGTACTCCATTGCTTTCCGACAGACTCCTTTGCTGACCTGCTTAAATGTTAAGACACAGAGCTGCAAACCATTGACTAGCACAGGAACCTTCCCAGTGTTTCATTTTTACTAACACCTCTGCTCACCCCAGGACACTGCCTTCCCCTTTCTCCCAAAGAGTTTCAGGCCTACCTTCTCCTTACAGGAACTCAGTCTTATTACCTTCAAATGAAAGAGTACTTAATATCAATTCAGTCCACGTCCTTCCCTCCAGCACATGAATTTCTCTAGGAGCCTGCCTTATGCCGGCAGGATCATCTTTTCCAACACATCTGGTTTTGCTATGACAAATCTGCTTAGCTCTCCCCACAGAATTGCAGGCTCTGCTTAGGAACTACAAAAGACCAAAGCTCTGACCTAGGCAAACCCCCAACAGCAATTCTCACACCCAACTGACCTCATGGTGCCTTTTATTTTGGCAATTATCCTCAGTAGCACCTGATCTCTGGCAACTTCCAGTTCAGCTGGAAGGCTGGAGCAAAGCCCGGCTCTCCTTAAAATGTTGTCCACCCTGTGACTGTTTTGCATTGATTTGTAGTCATTGCTGGTGGCTTTCTCTGCATCCCCTTTCTCCAGAGGTGGATTCTGTAAGGTTGTCAAGGAGTTCATCAACTGGTGATCATCAAATCCTTCCCCATCACCAGGGTGATCACCCATCACCCAGGAGGGTGATCACCCTCCTTTCCCACCCTCAGTAACTCACACGCTTTTTAGTGAGGGCTATTTAAACTGGGAGAGCAGGAGAGTGGGGGGAAAGATGGTGAAGGCTCTGGGAAATGTGCTTGTGCTCTGCGGTGTGATTGGCACAAGAGTAGGGTGGCTCCCTGGAGCCATGCTTCCCCATGCTCCTGGGCAGAGGAAGAGGTTCTGGAACAGCACAGAAAAATGGGCAAGGAAAAATGTTAGAGAAGCCCATGGTAGCCTGGAAAGTACGGACTTGGGCTATTGGGTTTGGGGCAGAGGCCAGAGAGATTTCTCAGAGAGATGGGTTGGGGACAGCATGACTGAAATAGGTTCCTGAGAGCAGATGGAGAAGTACCTGGAGGATGGCATGTACTGAAGTTGTGAGCAAGCCATTTACACAGGAAGGAAGGGAGTCATCACCTGCAATGCTAGTATTCAGATGCTACCAGATTTATCTTTTTGTTTATCTTCCCTTATATATTTTCTTTCTAACAGAATCCAGTGTGAAAGATATAGTAGTGCTGAAATCCACTCTGGGTAGGCTATCTTTTCCTTTCTTTTTGAGTTTGTGACCTTATGGGAGGGATTTTTGCAGGGCACAGAAAGCTTCTTGGCTTCTGGAGTTGTAAATCCTAGGAACTGGAGATGAGAACAGCAGCAAGGGAGCACCAATGCTGCTGGTTGGTCAGATCCAAACTACATGAAGCAGCTACATGCTGGGTGGCTTTGAGCATCTTGACACCTTTGCCCCAGTAGCACACGACTATGCAAATATACCAGCTCCCAGCTGCAGTGCAGCCACCTTAGTCTTGTCCTAATGAATCCTAATGGATGAGTCCTAATAAATCCCATCAGATTACTTGGGGCACTGGTACAACAGCACTAACCCCAGGCCCCATGGAATTCTGTTGAGTGGGGATTCTCCTGCATGGCTCTGCAAGGGATGTGTTGTTAGTCATTTAGGGGTCTGTTGCCTTAGCAATGTCTGAAGATGCTTTCAGTAATTTCAGGCAGTGTTGTTAGTGCTGTGGCTGGGAGCTTGCACCAGATATACTGTTAGAAACTCATTTTTAGAGATGACTTCTATTCAAAAATCCTGATATGGAAGCCTGGTGAAACCTGGAAACCAGACGAGAAGGTTGTAAAGCAGTGGAGAATATGGGGGTGAGAGGAGAAAGGGGGGAAGAAGCAAACAGAGGTAGTAGAAGATAACTGCTCTGTGCTGATATTTAAAGCCTGCAGTAGTACTAGCTTAACCAAGGAAGAGGGGTCAGTTTTAATAGAGAGAAACTGGGGCAACAGTAAAAAGGGACCGTTGCCATCACAACGTATGCAAAAGTAAACTGAGATCACTGGGATGAGTCAGCCTTACCCTGAAATAGGGCTCACTCACTCAAGAGACAATACCATATCTTAATTTCCCTTACAACCACCACCAAGCCCCACTTTGCCTCCACTTACATCACCTCACAGTTTCAATCCCTCTGTCTTTCCTCTGGATTCAGGTTGCTACAGGTACAGCTATGTCCAGGAGGATGATGTCCTAAGGCTGGAGGGCCCTGACTACCTGGCCTCCAGTTGCCTTTGGCACCTCCATAGCCTCAAGGGCTACATGATCAAGCTGCGCCTGGAGTGGACTCTGACGGACTGCAGGGACCGCCTGGCTATGTACAACGCAGCCGGGCCCCTGGAGAAACACCTCATCACCTCGTAGGTAGCTCCTGAGCAGGACAAGCATGGTGGGGAAGCCGGCAGGATGGCACGACACACCACAGCAGGGGAAGGTGTTAGACTGCATCAGAGGAAATTCTCTTTGATGCAGAACCTGCCTCTTGCTGATGAGCCAAAGTCACTGATGTGGGATATCACAGAGTGAGCCGTGCAGTCTGAGAGACTACAACAGCACGAGCTGTCTCTCTGCTGGCCTGTTGTTTGATTCAGTGCCTCACGGCAGGCATGTGCTGTGGATAACACAGACATCCATTGTCTCTTTCTTCTTCTTGTTTGTTGCTTGCTTCACTCCTAACCTTTTACCTCTTTCCCCTGAGGATCTATGGCTGCAGCCGGCAGGAGCCCATTGTGGAAATCCTTTCATCTGGCCCTGTCATGTCCATCGTGTGGAAGAAAGCCATGTACAGCTACTATGACCCTTTCATCCTCTCAGCACAGGCAGTGCCCCTCAAAGGTGAGGAAGGCTGTAGGAGGGAGGCCATAGATACAGAAAGGACACAGGTTAACTCCTGCATCACAGCTCCTAGAGGTGCTCTAATCTCATTAGGGTCAAAACTCACTCTATATTGCAAGGGTAAAACTGGTCAGTAAAAAGGTTAGATGTTATTCCCTCACCTGTACTCACACATTCACATCTGGCTCAAGTCGCTACAGCCCAAGGTCTGGCAAGCAGAGCCCAAGTGATTGTGGTACAAGAAGGCCAAGTTCTCATGCATGGACAAACCAGATGTGGCCTGGACATCACATCCACATGCACTTCCAGATAAATATCAATTCAATTTAAGTCTAAAGCAGCAATTTACATTACCTTTACCCTCTTTGGACAGGAGAAGGAGGCTAAAAGTCTTGCCAGATAGAAATGGCCCCTTGCAGAGGGATTGAAGTGCAAGACTCCAGTCACCTTTAGCATCAAGCCTTAGAGCTGTTTTTCTCCTACAGGGGGATGAGTATATGGCATCCCCAGGCTGAGGCTGAGCTGACAGTTATCAGGGCTTTGAATGTCTCTATTTACAGCCTGTGAAGTGAACATAACCTTGCGAGAGAGCCTGGAGCTACAGGGGAAGATTGGCACCCCACACTACCCCAGTTACTACTCACCTAACACGCAGTGTACCTGGCACATGACGGTAAGAGCCAGCTCCCACAAGAGCATCCATCCCATCCCTGAAACCCATGCCCACATTCAAGGGGATAAGGGATGCAGCTGGTGCTCTCAGTCAGATCTCCATGAGAAGCAAGTAAAGGATGGCACTCTGCCTAGCCTCCACATAATGTGTGTTTCTGAAGGGAAAGGAGTCTAATATTGGCACAATCAGCATAGCTACCCTGGGCTGCAGCATGGCCCCAGTTTAGAGGGTGCTCCTTTCTGGCCTGCAATGTGTGTATTGACAGCTTTCCCCTTCACATCTACCCTGCTCGTTTCTGTCCTATGGAGTGAGCTGCAGCACTCACAGGAGCCATCGACAATCTGCTCTGGACCCCTTGCCTGCAGGTCCCATCCCTCCACTATGGGGTCACCTTGTGGTTCGATGCCTACTCACTCAGCAGACAGAAGCACGACCTGCCCTGTACCCAAGGCCAGTGGATAATTCAGAACAGAAGGTGTGTCTTGGGGTTCTTGTTTAATCCACCTGGGATTAAACTAGGATTAAACCTCTGCAGGTTCCCTGCTCACTTCAGCCACCAGGTCTGAGGAAGGACACACAGAGTGGCCACTGTTCGTGCTGGTGCCTCTTGCTTTCCTAGTTCTTTTTCAGCCTCTCTCATTCACAGGCTCCCCAGTGAGCACATTTCTTGCAGAATTGCTCCAAGTTACCAGCCTGTCTTGTCTGACTTGCTGCTTGCATCAGGCTTTCTAGTTTTCTCCCATGTGTAACCTTGGTGTCCTCCCACATCTCCTGTGTTTGCAAATCTGCCTGTCACCACCTCTGCAATATTATCTCTGTGCCATTGCCTTCCGCCCACCTCCGTGCAGACCTTCTGCCTAGCTCCATATCCTCCCACTTTGACTGCAGCTGCTTTTCCCTGCAGGACTTCCCAAAATTAGCACCCATACATAGATGGGGGTTCTGCCACCACCGAGAGCTGCTGCACTCCCATCTCCCCAAAGCAGGCTTGGAGATGGGTGGACCCATGGCTTTTGTTTTTCCTCCTACGTACTGCAAAAATGCCTCTTCTTCCCTCCAAAACTTGCCCCAGCCTGTCTCATTAACTTTCTCTGCACTCCTTCTGTGGGGGTAACTTCTTTCCCTCTCAAGTGCCTTAGCCAGAAGCAATGTTCACCTGCTTTAGGATTTCCACTTCTTCTCTCCCTGCCTTCCTCTCTTAAACTGTCAGCATCACAGTTAGCTGACATGGTTTTTTTCAGGAAGATAAATGCAAGGAATTAATTGCTTTCTGTGGTCTGAATTCAGCTCAGCGAGTGGGAAATGTCCAAAGACAGGGATGCTCTGAACTCTGGGTCTCATGCCATAATTGAAGGCATTTTCCCCATACCCAGTCTGTGAGGCCCCCTTCCCACCCCAGCCCCACTAAGCCCACTTGGTAGTCTTCTTCCTCTCTGCCCAAAGCATCCTTCTTGTGTTTGCTTCCCAGGTTGTGTGGTTTGCGGACCCTGCAAGCCTATGCTGAGCGGATCTCAGTCACATCCTCTACTGATATCACCATCACCTTCACCTCACAGATCTCCTTAACTGGCCCTGGTGTACAGGCAGCTTACAGCCTCTACAACCAATCTGACCGTAAGTTCAGGCTCCTGCCTGCCCCCCAGTGGGATGGTGGCTACCAGCTGCCCCTGTGCACTTGGCTTGTGTTAGGATAAACACCAGGCACATCCCATGAGACCTAGATGCCATCAGCACTTTATGCACGTGCTCACAAATGTGCACACACTCATCCCCCAAAGAGAAGAGGCATTTATGTGCAAAGCTGCTTCTGCACATGTGGCCCTGCCTCATGCTGCAAAGCATCCACGTGCCAAAACCCAAGGTCAGAGAGTTGACTACAGCCTCACTTCAGTGCCCACATCATGGACTGGCCTTGGGAATTCAGTGAGAGACCAGCTTGAAGTGGCTTTTATTTCAATTATAAAAGCCCTTAGAGAGAGCTGTCTCCCGCTCACCTTGGAATCTGCGCAAGTGAGAGACAAATAAAACCACACACAAATAAACGTACGTATATATGCAAATGCACACCCACAGTCTGTCTTTCCAAGGTTTCTCCATCTCCCTCCTAAAGGGTGCCTGTAACACATACCAGTGCCTGAATATGCACACCTGCAACATGTCTAACACAAACCACTTTTTAATAGCAACTCCAAAGGACCTGTTTCTGCCTTCTGCCTTCCTTTCTGCATTCGCAAATCAGAGGTACAGCACACCATGCAGGTGGTTGTCCTAGCTCTTGCCTATTGGTACACCGGGAAGGAGGGACAGGGCCTTCCCTCTCCTGGTGTATAGCATGGCTCTGTTTGCCCTTGTTCAGAGCAGACGATGTGACACAGCTGTGGTTAGGGGGTGTGCAGCCCCATTTTCAAGCCACAGCACTCTGCTGCAAGGAAGTTTCCAGTCACTGAGGACTAACTACTCTCTGGTGGTTTCACAGCCTGTCCCGGAGAGTTCCTGTGTTCTGTGAATGGTCTATGTGTCCCAGCCTGTGACGGGATCAAAGACTGCCCCAATGGGCTGGATGAGAGAAACTGTGGTGAGTGATTTCTTCTCCCCGATGGTCCCTGTTCTCAGCAGAACACAGCCCCTTGCTGCTCCAATGGCAGACGGAGATGGGAAGGATCCTTTTAATCTAAGTACAGCCTTATACCTCACCTCCAGGAGCTTAAACCTCTGCATCCTTAAAAGCCTCAACCCACTGCTGTATGGCCTCAGCCTGCTCAGGAAGGAGCAGCAACACCTCTTGCTCCTGTGTACAGCACAGTCTTCCTGGGAGAAACGCCTAGTGTCCGTGCACTACGTGCTCCAAGCAGTCTGAAAGAAGTGGAGGCTGTGCCTCACCTTGTCCTGCTCACCCCCTCTTCCCTAGCCCCGATAGTCAACCTCAGCCCTGGCCGACAGCCCCCTCTGCTGTCACAGAACTCAACATTCCCCTTTCAGCCCTCCCATCCTGCCCACATCACCCCCAGCCCACTCACTGCCTTGCTCTCTCCCCTCCCCCCCCCGCCCCCCCCAGCCACTAGGCCTGTACAGATTCTCACCCGTATATTGCACCCCAGGTTTACAGCATCTAAGTCCTCAATCAGCCATCAGTTCTTCATGCCAACAGCAGTTAGTAGTGATGCAGACAGCATCCCTGGCATCCCAAGACTCTCGCAAAGCCCCATTCTCATAGGAACAGCTATTCAGGCTCATGCATGACACCTAATTCATCTATTTTCCCATCCCTGGTGTAAGTTCATCACATTGCTGCCACCACTTAGTTGTCATTAGCTGTCCCCTACAGCTGTTTTTCTCAGCGAGGAAGATCCCTGAACCACTGGAGATAGTGGCCAATTATGAAAGATTTAGAGGAAAGTATAGAAATGTCTAAAGTGAAAGGAAGGAGAAATCTTTCTCACTGAAGTTTTCATTCAGTGCTGGAAATCTGAGGGCTCTCACAGGATCACTGAGGTTGGGTGGTCTTGCTGACAGTGCACACTGTCCCATCATCCAACTGTCAGGGCTCTCTTGCTTCCCTCATGCAGATACAGATACGTATACACCCTTATGAATATCTAATCCTTTCTTGGATCTTGGCCCCAGGCATTTCATGTGTCATTCAGTTCCAAGTTCAGACCAAGACTGGAGAAAAATGTGTTTGTTTCTCAGTGTTCTCAAACATCCTTTCATATTTGAAAAAGAAAATAGAAACATCACAACTTCCTTCCTTTCTTACACTCCTGCAACTGTTTATTCACTTCATGTCTGTATGGAAATGTCCCTGTCTTTAAAATCAGTCTTCATGTTGTCTCAGACCTTCATGTACCTTTCATCATTGGAAGCCTCATGCTAATTACTGAAGAAATTATAGTCACTGCAATAAGAAAATGCCCTGGAGGTACAGGCCCATCATGTTTGGTGTTGAATAGAGATGCACACTAACACTTGGCAAGTTCCTGCTATAGAAATCTATAACCAGAAGTCAGACTCTGTGATGGGTGTGCACCTAAAGGCCATCTCCACCCGTGCTGTTGGAGCTCATGGACATTGAGAACTGTTGTTGTTCAGAACTCACCTACCAGAGACTGAGGGGAGCAGCGGGTCTGCAGGGGAAGGTGACCCATAAGCTGAGGGTGACAGGAAGGCAGGAGGAACAGTGAGCTCACCACACAGGATGCAGTCATACAGAACCTGAACAAGGCATGTGGACCAGGTCTGGTGGTGGCCACCTGGGGTCAACCAAGAGTCTAATGACCTCGAGGCAAGCCCATAGTGATGAGGCAGGTCTGAGGACAAGCCAAGAACCCAAGGAGAGTTAAGTCAACACCAGCAAAATGTAAGACAGGGTGCAGACGTACCTACAACATAGACCAGACCATACAGCTGCACTATACCAGAGCTGGTCTTAATCACACCTTATGTATGAGGTGGGGAAAGAGGTTGCAGAGCCTACTGGTGGATGTAGGACCCTAACCTCATACATGACACCTTCTCTCACATGGCTAATTCCCGGGTGTTTCCCTCCCTTCCCTTGCAGTGTGCCCTGCAAAGTTCCAGTGCCGCGAGGACAGTTCTTGCATTGAGTTCAGCAAGGTCTGCAACCTGCAGATGGACTGCGCCAGTGGGAGTGATGAGGAGCAATGCAGTGAAGGTAGGGAGGGAACAAATACCTTCCCCTGCGCTCAACCCAGGACTGTCAGTAATGTACTTCCCTCTTGTGAGGTAAAGGCACCAGCAGCAGGTTAATGTGCCCGACCTGATCACTGTTTGCTCTGTAGCTGACCAAGCTTGTTCAGGACAATCCCTGTCACCATTTATGGAGTTCCCCAAAGCTCTCTGTTGCCTTCCCCCCCCCCCCCCCCCCCCCAACACAACCTACGCCTGAC
>NDXB01013954.1:22394-117548 GCA_002631895.1 Agapornis roseicollis
CCCCCCCCCCCCCATTCAAAGGACTTCAGGCTGTGCCTACAACCTGCTGCCCTCTCTCTTTGCAGGGGTCCCCTGCGGTCCCTTCACCTACCGCTGTGAGGATGGGACCTGTGTGAAGAAACCCAACCCTGTGTGTGACACCACTGCAGACTGCAAGGACCTGTCCGATGAGAAGAGCTGTGGTGAGAAATGATCAGTCATACATGTGCCAGGCAGGTTTGGGGTGCCACAGAGCCCCTTTTTCCTCACCACCATCAGCACCCACCCTCCCTTTTTCCACTACCTTCTCCCTATCCCACCCCATGCAACAGTGCCAGTTCTCCATCCTGCAGTGGAAGCAGCAAGGAGCCAGCTCTCTGTGCTGAGCTGTGAGCAGGCATTTTCCTCTTTGAATGGCTGCTCCCCATCTCCTTCAGGCAGAGGCAGCAGGCCAGATAGACGTGTTTCACATGCCAGGTCCTACCCACAGGCTGTCTGTTGGACCACAATGCTGGCTTATGCGAAGTAATGCCATCCTACAAGGCTCCAGCCAGGGAAATCACCCGTGACTGCATGGTCACTGGCAGGAAGAGAGCTTATGTTTTCATTTCCCTGCTTGTTTTATCCAGAGTCTTGGTGGGAGGGAGGTGAAGGGGAATAACTGTGAGGGTTCCCCCGCAGGTAGCACAGACAAGGTGCTGCCCCAAAGACATCCCCAGACTAAGGCTATGCAGGCATCAGTGGGGGCACATGCAGGGCAGAGTACTCCTTAGACCTGTCCTGCACAGTACATAAAGCATCTGCTTGCTGGTCAAGGCAAGGGATTAAAGGTCAAATAAGCAGGATTTAAGTAGGAAAGGAAGGGCAGGCACAGCATATCATGTTCCCTTCCTCCCCTGAAGTATCTGCTGCATCTGCTCTTCTTCAGACTGTGGCCGCCAAGCCCCTCTCAGCAGGATCATGGGCGGTGAGAATTCCGTGGAAGGGGAATGGCCATGGCAGGCCAGCCTGCAAGTTCGGGGTCGCCACATCTGCGGGGGAACACTTGTTGCTGATCGCTGGGTGGTCTCAGCTGCACACTGCTTCCAGGATGAGAGGTAAATGGAGAGGGGAGGGTACCAGGGGGGAGAAGGGCTTGCGTTGCTTTCCATGTCATACGTGATGGGAGGATCTTCATGGCTTGCAGCTGGAGAAAGGGGTATGGGTACACATACTAGTGGTTGGGTGTGCATCAGGGAAAAAGAGGCAGTGCTGGATTCACAGAGTGGCTTTGGGAGTGCAATGGTAGTGGAAGAACACTTCACAGTTCCACCTTTGCTTTGGCTCTGGCTTGTCCCCATGCTATCACAACCATAGAGGCTTCATCATGTGCTAGGATGGGTCTGGGACAGCATTACCTGTGGAGGATGCTGCTTGGGTCCCATGCTGTCACCTTCAGTATGGTGACACCAGCCTTGGTAGGCCTGGGGCTGTGCTGCAGTTGCACTTCTCACCTCACCCTCCTCCTGCCATGCTCCTACCTGTGTCCTACAACCCTTCAAATAAGCCCACCAGCACTGGGAGCAGGGCTTTCAAGTGGCCCATGCAGGCTGAATTGGCTGTTTTGGAGTGTCCCAATGCAGGATATGTGGGAGCTAGCTCAGCCCTGTTAGGTAGCTGTACTGTTCTCCAAGTATCACCTTGTTAGGCTGTTCCTGGCTTTAGCCCCTGTTCCTGTAAAGGGCTGTCATGCCTTTTAATACCCTCACTCCTAAGCTGCTTTTCTCACTTCATTCCCTCTTAGAAATCTCTGAGAGCCTGCTCCCCTTCTCCATCTCTCCTTCTCCTTGGCAGTTTTGCTTCACCCACTCAGCCCTTGCTCTCTTCCCTATCACAGTCACTTGCACACGACCAGCCCCACTTGCTTGCCTAACCTATATACACATTTTAGCCTGCTTTGTGAAGGAAAATAACCAAATGTCAAGTTTCCCATGTGTATGAGCATCTGCCCAATGTTGGTCCCACTGTACAGGCACGCCAAGGCATCAAAATATGTCCCGCCTAGTTTCTTCATACCAGTAGTCAAATAAAAAAGAGGCCTCTCTGAGGAATAAGTTCATCCATATCAGATACTCCTTGAAAGACTGCAACAGAAGATGCCAGGCTCTGCCCATCCTTCTCTGTCCCTGTGATGAGTTAACTTCTCTGCTGCATCCCACAGGCTGGCCTCTGCCTCCATCTGGACAGTTTACCTGGGGAAATACTTGCAAAATGCCACCAGCCACACCGAGGTGTCCTTCAAGGTGATCCGTCTCTTCCTCCACCCTTACTACGAGGAGGACAGCCATGATTATGATGTGGCCCTGCTCCAGCTGGACCATCCTGTGATCATCTCACCTTTAATTCAGCCCATCTGCTTGCCTGCTCCTTCTCACCTCTTTGAGCCTGGCCTTCACTGCTGGATCACTGGCTGGGGAGCCCTCAAGGAAGGCGGTAGGTGCAAGATCTTTGCTGGTGGCCTGCTGTAGCAGAACCAAGGCAGAAACATAGGTTTGGATGTGGGGTAGGCAGAATAGGCTTCTGTTTACCACAGAGCACTATGCCTCTTTCACCCCCTTTGATTTTGAGTCACAGGTTGGCTAACGTTACCTACTGAGTACCCTGAAACCTCATTCAGAGATGCCAGCATGAGAGTGTGGTAATCTACATGGGGACAGTATGCGTTCTTTAATCCAAAGACTAGAATGGTTCTTCAGGAATTAGGGGTCTGTGTAGTGCCTATTCAGCCATCATCACAGCAGGGAGCAGCCCCAGTCTCTAAACCCAACCCCATGTTTACATAGACATTTGCTTACAGCAACCTTTTTCCCATGTCAGAGACCATCGAACCTGGATCCCCTTGGCCACACCTGTACTATTAAGTTCAATGGGAGCAGTGCAGTGCCCTGCTGGAAGTTAGACTGTGATGCCGGTGAAAAGCAGAATAGAAATGGCAGCTTTCAGCATTCAGTGGGATGGACATGGGCTGGGGATCACAGTAAATTGTGGGAAGCTCCACCACTGCTCACCTGCACTACTTTTTGTGCTGTACCCCTCAGGGCACATCAGCAATGTTCTGCAGAAGGTGGACGTGCAGCTCATCCAGCAGGACATCTGCAGCGAGGCCTATCACTACATGATTTCACCCAGGATGCTCTGTGCTGGGTACCACAAAGGCAACAAAGATGCCTGCCAGGTGACAGAGGAATTATGGGATCAGGGTTGACTGCCAGAGGTGGGGCGTGTTCCAAGTCCCTCAGATGCACACCATAGCCTGAAAGAAGGGTGAAAAGATTGTAAAATGCCTGACTCTCTGAACATTTCCTCTGATCTAAGTGACCAGCAATAGTTCTTGGGACTGCTTCTTCCCAGCATCTTTGCCTTAGACAGGATCCAATTGCACTTAAACTTCTCCTTTTCTTATTTAAGCCCATTCTCCACCCTTTACCTCACACTTCCAGGTCATGTGTTTACATCAGTCTTTTACCCCCTCAGCCTCTATAGTACTTGTCACACACATTAACCTGTGTGTTCCTTCATTACTATCAATTGCAAGGAATTCCTCTGTTTCCCATCCGTCCAGGTATTCAATTAAATTCCACCAGCTTCCTTCCTCTCCATGTGTTTGGAAATGCCACACAGAGCAGCAAGAAACAATGGATCACCATTACCCCATTTTCCTTTCCATTTCTCTAGGGTGATTCTGGAGGTCCGCTGGCCTGCAAGGAACCCAGTGGCAGGTGGTTTCTGGCTGGTTTGGTGAGCTGGGGAATGGGATGCGCACGTCCAGATCACTACGGAGTCTACACCAGGATCACCCAAGTGCTGGCCTGGATGAACCAAACCATGAGCTGAGAAAAGTGCATCTCTGCCTTCTCCCCATGAGACCTACACCCACATGGCACTCATTCCTGATCTTGCTCACTTGCCTCTCAGAGAAGGAGAGTTTCTATGTAGAATGTCGTCAGACTCAGGATGGTGCTGTGGGAGAAAAGCAGGCAAACCTTCTTCCCTCTCAGTGCTTCCCAGGGAGCATTCCCAAGGTGTTTTTAGGCCATCCAGCCAAAAGAGTTGGGGAGAGGTGGCGTGGGTGGTGACACAACACACAGCAGTGGTCCCGAGTTGATGGAATAAGGGGAGTTGAACTTTCCACGAACCATGTGATCCAGCTGCAATCTTATGCTGGAACATTTGCTGAAAGAAAAATGTGACTGATGTAGTTAGAGATTCCAGTAACTGTGAAATCAATCTGCCTCCCTCTTCCTTCCTGCTGCTCATCCTTCTTCCCCTTTCCCCTCCCATCACTCCTCCTCTTCCATCTCCCTAATTGCTTCTTTTCTTAGCCTGCGCGTGCTGCTCAGTGTGCTGCTCAGCTCAGCCAGCCAGCTCTTCACATCTCGCTGACTCCCAGGCATGAGTCCAGCATCACCCCCCCAGGCACGTGTCCTGCCTCCCTGCTGGAGCAGCACCCAGCCTCTGCTGCTGCGCTTCCCTCAGGGAAATGCCCATCAGAGCAGCCTCCCATCCCCTTCCCTCTGTCCTTCGAAATACCTTTAACGTGAGGGTGCCTCAACTGCTTCCATCTCCTAACTCAGGAGAATCCAGGAAGTGAAAGAGGTGGTTTCAGTGCTGAAACAGTAATTGCTGTGGGTTTGTGTTTTTTACCGAAGATATATATATTTGTGTGTATATTTACAGTGGGCCACTCTCTGGAATTAGAAATAAAAATAATTCAAGGAGGTTTTTTTGGCTCTAGTTTGCATTACTCCATTAAAAATTATCTTGGGGTTTGTATCTTTTTGACTAAACTCCAATCCTGGCACTGAGAACTGGCAAAAATTTCCACACCCTTATGCTCCCTTCTCAGTTATTCCCCAGGCACAGTGGGGTCTAGCTAGATAGATGGAGGGTCCTCACTTACTGTTATGATTTAGGGTTGCAGATACCAATAATACCCAGTTGACTGCAGTGGAGATGCAGCAGCAATGCAGTGGGAAGTACTTCCAGCCCCCAGAAGGCAGGCGCAGCAAAAGCAACTTCTGATGTCTCCAGGTGATGAATCCAAACTCCTCCAGCTCCCACCACCCCCTTCTGCAGCACTACGTTTCTGCCACTTGAAATGAGAGCCGGCAAGGAACAGAGTGTGAATTTTATTCAGGAGTTACAACCTCAGGCACAGCAGTGAAGCCAACACCCCGCTCCCCAAGACAGGGATCACCCCATCAGGTGCCAGCATGTTCTGGGTACACATCCATCTCCTCACCCTGCTGACACAGGGCTGCTCTGGGAGGCACCAAGGGTGTGATGTCCAGCACAGGGACACCTGTGCTGGTGGCACAGGAAAGAGCAGTGTCTCTGCACTTGCCCTCTGGCCACAAGCCCTGACCTGCAACAGCAAAAGGACAAGGGGTAGTTCTGATGCTGCCACCACCACGGGGCCACGATCGCACTCAGGGTGTTGAGGAAGGTACCGCAAGCTGCAGTGGCTTATCACTGATGTCCCCAGCAGGGGCCACTGTGACATTGAGGAAAGCCAGACTGCTGAGCATCGGGGAGGTGAGAGGGGGCCTGGGCTCCAAGCCCCTCCAGCAGCCATGGGGCTTCATGCAGCATCTGCCTTCCTCCAGGGATGGAGGCTGAGGTCTCCGAGGTCAGTTTGTAAAATAGAGTGAAGGAGACTGGGGCGGGGGAGGGGGTGTCACCGTGGGGCAAAGGGTTGCCGTATGCTGCAGTACAAAAATAAAGATATAAACAAGAAATAAAAGGGCTGGAGTGCAGTGCCGGGATCACATCCTCAGACCTCTGGCTTGTAACAGCTAGAGAATGGAGAGAGAAAGAGAGAAACAAAATCAGCGGCAGGGAAAAAAAGCAATTGAGCATAGAGAGAAGAGTGAGAAACAGGAAAAGGGAAATGACAGTGGAAATAATAACAGAATCAAAAGAGATGAGGAGTGAGGGTGAGAGAACAGAGAAAAGGAAGGATGAGTACATGTGATTAACATACACTGACTTTTAAGAGAGTAACACTCAGGTCCCACAGCCATGGACAAGGAGGTTCTTGAACAGGAGAGAGAAATGTCAACCAGCTAACAAGTGCCCTCCACCAGGATCGAGAGTGGCACTGAGCACCTCCAGTTTAACAAGAGTCCCATGGCTTTCCAGTATGAGAGAGGAATCCTCCTTTTAAAGCTTTCTGTACCCAGTCCCATGTACGCCAGTTAGACAAGCCTCCTTGAGCAGGAGGCAGAGCAGAGGCTCATTTTGCACACAGCTGTAAGAGCATCTGAAGAGGGGACCATCCGCTTCTGCTCTGCCTTCACCACCCTCTCCCACTGCACTCTTACCCTGCCAAAGGCCATGGGGCTTCGAAAAGCCCAGGGAAGTGAGGGCAGGGAGGGAGAAATAACAGGCTGCCTTCTGCAAACTGTTTTTGGGCTGGCAGGCAAAGGAGCTGCAGGCAGCAGCCTGGAGAAGCGATCTGGCATGCATGTCAGGCAGACACGTGGCAGACTTCCCCCCACCCCCCCCAGTTTACATTCATCCCCACCAGCTCTGCTCTCCTTCCTGCTGTCAGAGCCTCTGGTCCAGAGCCGTAGGGCCTGCTTGGCAGGTAAAGACACACATAGGATGAGAACTGGAAAAGCCTCCTTAGAGATGAGTCAACCTCCCCTCCCTCCTTCCCCTCCCCGAGCTCTACAAACCAGGGCCATACCCACAGGAGGGAAGTGAGTCACTCATGCAGAGCTCAGGCTGGCGGGAGCTGAGAGTGCAGACAGGTAACATACCTGCAGAGGAGGAAAAGTGAGGAGCAGAGAGAAACAGGGTCCAGGGCAGGGAACACTTTGAGCCCTGGCAGGCAAAGGATGCTGAGGGAAGGATGCTGGAGAGTGGGGCAGGGTGGGAG
The DNA here is from genome assembly GCA_002631895.1 of Agapornis roseicollis. NCBI lineage: Eukaryota > Metazoa > Chordata > Aves > Psittaciformes > Psittacidae > Agapornis > Agapornis roseicollis. The sequence goes on from NDXB01013954.1 coordinate 29,296, forward strand.
GGAGGTGACAGTGCTGGGATGGACATGGAGGGGAGCAGGAAGGATGGTCTGAAGGAAGAAGGAGCTCAGAGCAATCCTGAATAGGTGTACAGTCTGCAAATAAAAGTATAACCATAAATAAACCCAGCAGTTTCAAATACAAAGCAGCAGCCACAGGAACAGCTCTCCTTGGTCAGCTTTGTCACCCAAGAACTCCTGCTCCTTGAAAGGACTTCCCCATGCCCCACACCTGCCCTAGTCCTTCCCTGCTGCTGGCTGTGAGCTCTCACCAGAAAGGTGGACGGGTTTATTCTTGGGGGTTATTTTTATCATTTTCCTCAAGGATTTGTGCACCTTTCTCCTCTGCTTCTGCCTCTGCCTCCTCCTCCACCTCCTGCTCTTCTTCCTCCAGGTCCTCCTCTGTGCTCTGTGTCCCAGCATGCAGGACAAAGGGAAAAAAGAGTGGATACTTGCAAGATGAGCCATGGCAGTTCTTTCTGACACACAAGGGAATAAAGCAATGGTTATGACACTGAAATAAAGAGGGACCTTCCCCCATGGCCAAGGCAGCTCTGGGTCAGGGAGCATAGAGACTTGTCTTCCTCCAGAGCATCACATCAGAGCTAACTAACCCACTTAGAAGTGCTGTGATCCCACTGCCAAAAAAACAGTAGTCACTAGTGGTCCTTCCTGTATCCTAGATGTCTACAGCATGTAGACAACATTTCCACATGTTTCTGTCCTTCCTTCCAAAGGGGAACAGATGATTTCCTGCCTCTTTGGCTGGGACTCAATGAAAGGAAAGAGAATGCTGCAAAACCTTTAGGGAAATCACACTCCATAGGAGAGTAACACACATAGCACGGTCATGAGGAGGCATGAGGGGGATGTTAGAGTAGCATGAGAGTGCTAGGGTCACTTGCTAAAGCTATTTGTCACACACAGCCAGACACCACCACTCTCAACTCACACTCCTTTTGGGCAATGGGTATAATGCCACAGTGCTGAACACCAGGACAAGCCCCTCTATTCCTCCCCTGAGGTGCCCTGCCGTCACAGTGGAGGGAAGAAAGAAAGAGGGAGCAAACAAGCGAAGGGTGTCATAGGCAAAGGGAGCAGGGCTATAGAAATGTTGGTCTCGCCTTGGCTTTGTGGCTGGGCTCAGAGCTCGGGCCATTGGGGGAGTTGTACAGTTCTTTGGAGACCACGCACAGGAACTCTGTCTGATCCTCATTCCCATAGTTATAGGATGAACCAATGTTCACAAGCTAGAAAAGACAAGAGCAAGAATCACAAGCACATGTTACTGCAAACATCCAATCCACCTGGGGAGCAAGGCAGAGAGCCCACCAAGTAGCATGGAGTCCAGTCCACGCCCCCAACAGAAAGACCAGGAGAGGAGTCAGTCAGGATGCAAAACAGCCTAACGTCGTATAGTATCCTCCAAACCTCTAAAGAAGGGGCAAAATAGAGACACTGTTGACAGCACCATCAAAGTGATGACCCAACAACCTCAGAGAATAAAGGTGCCTTGCCTGTGTGCTGTATGGTAACCATGATCTTTTCCCCAAAAGGGAACTGCTTCCCACCCTCCTCTACCTTCTCCATACCTGCTCAAAGCGCCATCCATCTGACATAGTGGAAACCATCTGAGTGAGCTCCTCTTCCTGGCACTGTAGCACACGGTAGACATGCTTAGGAGGTACCTGACAGCAAAATTGCAGGGCATGTTGACAACAGTGAGATGCTAAAGGCGGTTACCCACCTGCAGAATGAAGTGGTAGTACCCCTGCTCAGCAGACCTTTCCTCTTCCCCATGTCCCAGCTTAAAGAGGATGAAACCACAACCCAACTTTCCACTGTGCTATCACAGGGAGCAAGAACAATGATACCTCTTCTAGAGAGGAGGGACTGAGCTAAGTGCTTCCTGTATTGTCCCCAGAAGATACCGGGCTCTTCCAATGGGGAGTTTGCATTTGTTGTTACAAAGCCATTTATGCAAATGCCACAACAGCTGATGGGGTTTTGAGAACACGAAGTACCTGTGTTGCTGGAGGCTTGCAACGTGCGGCAGACATAATGAAAAGTGAGGTATCCGCTAAAACTCCCAGAAGATGGATTTAAAAAGGTTATTGAGCAAGACAGGGTGTGACTGTGCCATAGGTTTGACTCCTTGTGCCTCACTGTCAGCATTTAACTTTTCCACAGACATGTCTTCGCCTGTTCCGTCCAGGTTTCTCTACAGGTATCCCCATTCTTTTCACTGTGATTATACTCCCAAGACTCCCAACACCATAGCCTTCCTCCCCATGACACCTTCACTCTTCTCACTAGCATTCTTTTATATCCTACAGCAACCAACTGCCTTCTTCCAAATGCTAAAGGACCTGATTTGCTTTCAAGAGCTACACCCAGCACTACTTCTGGGGATGCAAAACAAGCCTGTAACTTGTTTATTGCAATTAAAATGGTGATAGCTTGTTCCCTAAAATATTTTGTTATGTAGACATTTGCACACAAACTCAAATTAGTTGCTTCTTACCATTCCTTGCTGCTTCTCCCAGGCCTGCTTTCCCTCTAGGCTCAACTCTCCTTTTCCACATGCCCTTCTTTGCCCACCCAACACTATCTTTCCTTGCCATCTCTCTCCATACCTGAGCTACTGTGTAGTCCTTCTCCTCCAGTCGGCTCTTGATTATTCGGATTAAAGGACCAATGTTGTAGAACTCAGCTTCTTCTAGCACACCTGAGAAAGACAGGACTACAAAACTCAACAGCCCACCTTTGGCTTTTGGCTTGCAATAGATCAGTTTTGAACTTCCCAAGATCCATAGGGAGAAATGATGCTGCAACCTTGCTTTTCACCAAGTTTCTATTGCTTGAAACTCTTAGTGCAAAGAACAGAACCCTGTCTCTCTGCATTGCATCTCTAATACTCACCCTAACTTCCTCATGCTGCCTGCTACTACAGAAACAGATACTGCCAGTGAAGGCTTGGGCAGAGAACTGTGAATATTTTTCCCAGGTAACTGGCCAAAAAATGTAGGTTCCAGCCTCTCTCAATGACTACTAACTATCACCTTGTTCAGGCCCTCTCCTAAAGGCAGAGAACTACAACTCATTCTGGTGTTGTCACTAAAAGACAACCTCAGAACTGTGCTTATTGCAATTCTGTACATTTCCTAGATATATTTTTGGACTTATACCTCATAAAACAATTCTGAAGAAAACTTTCCTTGCATTAGGTAAAAATACTAAGAGAGAGAGGCAAGCAGACTAATCAACATGCAGAAACTGTGCTTGGCAAGGGCTGAACAGCACAGCCTGTCTTTGCACTCGGCTCCTTTTTAGACTATAGCATCCAACAAAATAACGAGGCATCAGGGACTGCTGGCTGGTAACACCATGATGTTACTGAGTTATCTGTTGGACCTCCTGTAAACCTGAAACAAGAGATGCTTTTTGTCTGGCTTGCTCCACTGGAACTGCTGCAGCCCATGACCCATCACAGCACTAGTAGCATACACTGTGTATCGTTGATTAATGATCTTTATTACAGTCAGTAGAGGAGGGAGACTTAGCTTTGTTTGGTCTTCTGGGGGTTCATTCCTTATTAGAAATGTTCAAGCATTAATAGAAGACTCAGTCACAGAGCCTTGTAAAAAGTGGATCAGAAACGAGTAAAAAATGGCTTACTGAGGCTGAGAGATCTTGCCTACTTCTGTCTTGAAGGCATCTCTGCTGAATGAACAGTCATGAAGCCATAACACCTGTAGGATGCCTTCCTCACCTACTCCAGACCCCTTTAGAAAATAAAACATTGGTATGCTTTCCAAGAGCTGCAGGGATAGCCCTCTCCAATCCCCCCTCATCAACCTTCAGAAAGAGAATGAGAGACAACAAGGTCAACAAGTGCTATTGTGTCCTGCCTGCAGCAGCCATGTTAGGTGGGAAGCTTCTGAGCTCCAAGACTCACCCTCTTCAGCCATGTCTTTATCCAGAACCAGCTTCCCATGACGGAGGAAATTCAGGATTGGTCCAAAGTAAGTGGGGTCCCGGTCTATTAGGTATGCACCAGTCTCATCCTAGCAACCGAGATGGACCATGAGGAGAAAGAAAACATGGGAAACTTGTGACCAATCCTCAAATGCTCCAAACTATAAGAAAAACCACAAACCTAAGCAAAAAATAGCCCACTATTTCTAAGACTGTTCAGAAACCATGGGCCCCTGACCCAAGTCAGCCCAGCTTGGATTGTAACTTCTGCATTTGTATATTTAGTGTGCTCACCTCAGCATGGATCAACCAAGCTGAGAAAGCCAAAACAACAGCCCTCAGCCTCCTTCTGCAACTATGCATACAGGCTTGGTGTGATGGAGCAGAGAGACTCCTTACAAGGGACAAGGCCGAGTCAGGCAGATACAGCTGCGGGCTAGATACAGGGAATATGGAGTGATGGAGAGGCAGGAGAGCAGGGGTGGAGGGAAGATGTCTTCTCTTTTCCCCAGCTCCAGAAAGACAGGTAAAAGGCTACAACACAGTGGGATCTGGGAGGGAAAATCCTTCCCGGGAGAGGGGGGAGAAAGAGCAGGCATTTTTCACTCAGCTACTCCTGCAGCTGTCAGAGTCTGGCCCACCCCTCCAACCCTCCCCAAACTCAGTGGGGCACAGTGCGGGAGGCAACCCAGCTGCCTTACCCGGTCCGACTGCAGCTCCTCGCCCTGGCACAAGCGACACAGGAAAGATTTCTGCTCCCGACACAGGGTCTGCCTGGTGGTGAGGAAGACTGTGCCCCCCACATTGAGCCTCACCCACTTGGCATGGGTACCAGTGGGTGGTGGGATGTCCCAGGTGCAGCTTAGCCCCACAGCATCCTGCGTGTCCTCCCCGCCCTCCATCCTCATCCTCACATACACACACCCCACACCCCCCCCCTCCCCACCAGCATGCAGGGACTGCCGCAGGTGCTCTCTGCTGGGGAATGCCGGGATCTGTAGTTTATCCACCTCTCCCACCCGCAGTAGCCGTGTTTCCCAAGGGCCAAAGTCCTCCCTGTGACTGCCAAGGGAGTCCCGAAGGCAGAAAGGATGCTCTGTGCTGGAGGATATCGTTGTGGCTATAATGGATGGGCAAAACCACAGCTCCACAGCACTGACTCTCCCTAGCTTTTCTCCCGTTCCCATTACCACTAACCAAGGGCTGCCAGCACTTCGGCGCTGCAGGGTGTTATGCAAAAATCGTCGGCATCTATTTCCACAGGCATCCTCTCTGTCTCATTAAAAGGTTCTGGGAACTGTAGTTTGCATAGATATGCACAAAAGGGTTCTGGGAACTGTAGTTTTCCTATCCTTCCGTCCCTGCAATTAGGAGGTTGTAAGGAAAGGGGCTGCACCATACTACATGACCCCAGCCCTGCACCTAGCAGCCTGCCTGCTTCCAGTCCTGGGTCTTGCCTGCAAGCTTCCTTGGAGTCAGGCAGAACAACCTCTTCCGTGGCAGTCAGCAGATTAAGCCCATCGGTGCTGTACTGCACAGCTTTCCCTTTGGGAGATGTATTAGCTCAGGCTCCCAGCTAAGTACTGCATCAGTTGCCATGCTGTTCTTGCTGCAAAATGTGCAGACAGTTGCCTTCTTGTTAACATATGTATGGACATTTCTGGGAACTGTATCCTGGATCTGCATGAAGTGTTGGCAGGGGGGAGGGGTAATTTGTTTTACAGCTCAGAAGAGTTGCTGACTCAGCAAACTCCTCCCCTTAGCACAAACCATGCCAGACAGAGACCCCTTGCATCCTTCCCCTGTGCTCCTGACATCCCTGTTTGTGTCTGGATAACAGAGAGCTCAGGTTTTGTCTGAGCTCTGTGTTTCACCTCTGCCTCAGGCACATATCACCCACTGAGGCTGATGTGCCAATACTGCCTTACCAAACTGAGCCCTCACTCTGCCATTTACTCCTGCCTGGAGCTCAGCAACTCATGCCCCATGGGACTCTGTTCTCTCCTTGGCACAACACAACCTGAATGAGCTCTCTCTTCAGCAGCTCTGCTTTCCCCACTCCCACCTAAGTGCAGCCGTGCTTGCCAGCAGCTCAAGCATATTATAGGAATGGCTCATGTTTCACACGAATGGGGCCCAAAACCTTTCTTCTCCTAAGCAAGTTTCTGGCTTTTCCTTGCCAGAGAAATGCAGCACTGCAGAGATACCATGGTGTCTTGCAGACACCTAGATCTTTGTGTCTTTTGAGTTGGGGTCTTATTAATGGAAGAGGGTGGGTAAAGAAACACTATGTTTTACTCTCATATTTTCTTCTTGTCCTTCCCCCTTCCTTTACCTACAAATCTGTCCCCTTTATCATTACAGGACCTGAAGGCATACCCACCCTTCCCCCAAATCACCTAGGACTTCCTACACAAAGACAGTCTGTGTGTGTACTTTGCTCCTGCTGTGGAGGAGTGCAAAGGGGAGGAGGGGAAAGGAGGGTAACACAGAGAAGGTTTCAAGATCACTGACCTTCAGCTAATTTAAGCACAGGAACAATTTAGCTGCTGCAGGCTGTAAATTCAAATAACTCTGGATCTCCTTCAATTTATATCAGCAGCAGGCCAGCACTGGAGTGACCGAAAACATGGAGAGGATGAAAAATGATTTTTGCCTACTTATATGGAGCAGACTTTGTCCCAGATTAGTGTCCAGATCTTGGACCAGTTTCCACTGAGCAGTGGTGTGCGTCAAAGATGCTCAGACTAACACTGACCTGAGCTGAAGCATCACACAGTGCAACAACAACTCCGCGATTGTTGCCCTCCTACTACTGGCTTGGAGTCAAACCATGGCAAATCTGAGGGCTCTCCATGCACTCTGGTGTGCAAGAGTTGCAGGATCTTGTCTGTGCTGGCTGCAGCTCCAGCAGAAACTGTGGCTCTCTGATATGAATGCAATAGTTGGGGTGGCAGCCTATAGTCCCTTATCTCCCCCTGCAAGAAATCTGCCCTCCCTTAGTTTTCTTCCTTCTTCTACCAAGGGTTCACCCTGTCTCTCACAGTCCCTCAGCCTCTTGCTCCCCTTTAGGTCCATCTCTTGTTCTCAACACCTTCTTCCCCAACCTCTCCCATGACAATGCTGCTCACAAGTCAGGGATGACCTGTAGGCAGAGTACATTTTCTTCTGTGAACATCAGCCTCCATCCGTGGCCAGCATTTAAGTCTTGCTTGGGGCAGGGCCATGGTGTGAAAGGTTACTTGGTAAATCTGAAGTAAGGGAAGAGGTCAAGGTACACCACTCCCATTCACAGAGCCTTGTTTTCTGCAACATGTAGCACAAAATTCATTGGAAACCGGCTAGGCGAGGGCGCTCACCATGGTACGTTAAAATCCTCTTTAGGAGCAAGTTAGTCTGTGATGAGTTACCAAATTAAATGCTATGATGAGTTGATGGCATGGCCTAAACACAGGCCTGACTTGAACACCGTCACCAGATACAGCTCTGAGATGCAGGTAGCATGCCCTTGTTAAGGTCTATTAAAATCAAGCAATAAAACATAGCACAAATAAATAATCTAATGGATGTTGTTCCAGCTTTGATGATACATACAAAGCACATGCACAAAACCAGAGACAAGAGCAGGCCAGAGCTTATATGGGGCAGTGTGATTGTGTAATAATGCTGTAAGGCCCTGCTGAGTACCCAGTTAAATGGTAGGGACAACTGCACAGACAGATGGGGGGCATGGAAAAATTGGACAGCCGCTGGGTAGACAGGGGATGGGGCTGAACAAGAAAGAGTGGAGGAAAACCAAACAGGGGGTAAACAGAGTTTCTTGGTTCAGCAGCCAACAGGTCTGCAGTACAAACCTGCAGAGATACACATGCTGCAGAGCTCCGTACACGCATCACAGCCTGACAGATCAGCTGCATACATGGCATACATGGTGTTGTATCACTGACATTGCTCTTGTTGATGGCCAAGTGGAGACCAGTAACAAGTAGTGTTCCACAGGGGTCCGTGTTGGGACGGATCCTGTTCAACATCTTTGTTGGCAATATGGACAGTGGGATTGAATGCACCCTTCTGCATGTTTGCTGATGATACCAAGCTCTGTGGTGTGGTCAACATGCTGGAGGGAAGGGATGCCATCCAGAGGGATGAAAGAGGGTAGATTTAGATTAGACATTAGGAAAAAATTCTTCATTATGAGGGTGGTGAGGCACTAGCACAGGTTGCCCAGAGAAGCTGTGGATGCTCCAACTCTGGCAGTGTTCAAGGCCAGGTTGGACAGGGCTTGGAGCAACCTGGTCTAGTGGAAGGTGTCCCTGCCCATGGCAGGGGGTTGGAACTCGATGAGCTTTGAAGAATCCGAACCATTCTGTCATTCTTAGGGAATTGTTGCATTGTGCAGTGGCAGTAGGAGCAGAGATCACCCTCTGTTTGCCCAGACAGTGTCACCACTCTGGCAGGCTGGGAACACACACCTGGGATTAAACCTGTGCAATCATTTACTTAGTGAACATACTGTAGTATGACCACTGGAGAAGAAACCATCTCCTCTCTCTTCTCTACATAAAGTGCAGAAGGGAGAACAAGTAACGCTCTGACATTTTGCCATTATGCCAACAGTGAACTGGGCAAAGATAATCCCTTACACTGGACTTGGGGGTGGGAGAAAGACAGTTCACTTGTAACCAACAGAGCCCAGCTTGACTGCCAGCTGAGCCAAGCACACCGGAGCAGGAAGAGAAAGGCCCCAAGGCATACAGGCAAGCTAATCTGTTTCTAGTCCCTTGTGCTTTGTGCGGTCTGTGAGCAAAGTCTGCGTGTATATGTGCATCACTCAACACGCTTGCTGAAAGAGTGCTAGAAGAGAGTACAGAACATAGCACCTGGTTGTAAGCTAGGATCAGGAGAGATGAGAGGAACAAGAAAAGCCCCTGCAGGTAATAGCAATTACCATTGCTCATGCAGTTGTCATTAGTACAAAGTGACAGTGTGCTGGCAGAAAAAGGGCTGCTTTAGAATTTGGGAAAGTTTGTAGGGGAACGAAAGATTCACTGGGAAGTGAAGTATGAAATAGTGCAACCTGACTGCTAGGCAGCAGTAGGGAAGGAAGAGCAAAGCATGGGACAAAGAAGACTTGTGAGGAATAAAGGACTGTGGGGATTACTTTTGGAGAACCACTTACCAAACTGTTCTTATGAAGTCCAAAACTACCTCTTGACAAGAGAACTGCAGATGGTCACGTATACCAATAAACTATTGAAGAGTTTACATGCTGGACTGTGATTCTCAAATTTATATGAAGAGCTGTAAGATTTCCATTCTCAAGTCAGCCACAGGTCAGTGTGACCCTCTTCTGACATTTGATCTGGGGTTTAGGCTATTTTTTTGGCCATTATGAGCCTTATCACACCAGAGATGTGTTACTCTCCTTTCCATGTGTCAAATTTTCCACAAGAGAGTTGTGTACATTAGTGATTTCCATTTATATCTGCTTCGCCCCTTCCCAGTTTCCAGTTCTTACAGGAAACCCACCCACTGAGTCAGGGACATAAAGATCTGCAGAACATTTACAGTCCTGGTGCAAGTCCCCTCAGCTGTTCCATATGTCCAGTAGCATCTGTTATGGCTCAAAATAGGTTTTGCAGTCTCCAGGCTTTGAAAACTTTGTCTCAGTTCCTAACAACGTTCCCAGTGTTTTGCCTGCAGGGTGACAACAGATCTCAACCAAAAGAAAGGAGAATATGTGAAGATACACTTGGACAGACTTTTGCTATGTGATGTAACAGGGTATACCCTAGAAAGACAAAGTATCTTGTGTGGAGGAAGTTCTCAATTTCTCCTCTGTGGAAGACTCAAGGCACAGCTAAGCAGCTGGTAAAACATTTGCCAAAAGCTGGGAAACTGAAGAACCACTGGGATTTTGTGGTTCAAAATCCAGCCAGAAAGGCAGTTGTGTATTGCCAACCTTGGCACACGTACCAGAGAGGAGGAAGGGCCCTGCTGGATGTCAACAAACCACACAATCAGAATGTAGAGCAAGGGGAGAGGGAAATGTTTCACTTAGTTCTCTGGGTGGATGGCTGGGCTACATTAGATACCTCAGTGGCACAGGACAGAGAAAAGCAGCTGTCTTGAGAGGAAGCAGAGAGATTCCCACTTACCCCAGGGACTGCAGGCATCAGTGGAAAAAGAAAGAAACACAGGATTTAAACTGCATTGCCAAATGTTTCGAAGGACAAGAGCAAAAGCCAGCCCCTGCACCCTCTGGAAATCAAAGTCTGACAGAATATGTGTATTTTCTCTAATAATGAATTATTCCTGGAGAATAGGCACTACTCTTTCTTTGTATATAGGAGCCCGGATGTATATTCACAAAGTTAGCCTTACCTTCCAAACGACAGAGTGTTTAACTTTAATAACCAAATACATGAAAGACTCTTAGCTAGTGTTGATGGTGGGAGAAACCAGAAAGCCTGAACTGAAAAGATGTCACAAGCCAGATCCTGCTGTAAGATCCCATACTAGACAGCACTGTCTGTGTGTCTTCTTAAAGCATCTTAAAAAGCAGCACCTGCATTGCCCAGACTGGGAGGCCACTCCACAGTTCAGCACCACTTGCTGTTCCCAGCCAGTGCTTATTCTTTTGTTTTCATGTCAACACCACACTTCAGCTTTAAAAGTGTTACTTAAGATTGCAGTTACAGACTGCAATCAGATGTCCTACATGACATGCTGACTAGTTCTTCTCTTTCCCCTGCAGGAAAGAGTTGCTAGAGAATTACCCCACTTGGGATAAAGCAAAGTGTTGCTACCAGCCTTTAAGAACACAGTGACTGCCTGGATGGAGAAATTCATAAAGCATGGGAGTGAAAACCTTTCCTTACCAGGAAGGAGAAGAAAATTAATTAAACCATAAATCAGAAAGTCTTAACAATTTGCAGGGCATGCTGTAACCTGCAAAGGAAGCCCTTTTGGGAAACCTAAGCCTGAACTAAATGGAAGCTGGCAAATACAAATGTTTATTATTCAGATCTGTGTCTGGCACTGTGCACTAAAGGGTCACTCATTTCAGACCCCTGCACACTTATACTGAACACTTGCTATAATGCCAGCTCCAAGTCCCTGAAGAGTTAGGTTGTTAAGACTTGTAAGGCTGTTAGGTTGTAAGTACAGAAACTGAATGCTTTCAAGACACTGTAGTGAGTAGAAAGAAGGGTCAAGCTCAACTAGTGAACGGGGAGGACAGAAGAAGAAATCACGTGGACAGTGAAACTCTAGCTCCACGGGAGATGAGCAACAATGGAGCTTGATTGCAGGGCAAGCCCAGTAAGTCAGGACTCTGGCTAAGGCAGGTCAAGGGAAATGCACTCTCCAACAGGGAAGGATCCAGTGGATAGGAGGGGATGCTGCAAATCTGCTACCATAAACATTCACAGCATTCACCTAGAAAGGACGACCCCATCATCCTCAGATGTTCACAGGTATCTGTCACAATAGGTGCAGAATTTCTTTTCTCTCCCCCTCCCTTCTTCTTGAACATTGCCAGGGATACCCAGGGGGAATTTCAACTCTCAAATGTAAGACAAGGATCTGGGGGAAAAGGTACATGCTATTGTGGGCTATTCCTCTGTAGGTCTTGGTTTCCCCAAGATTTTAAGCTTACACAGTAAGTGTCATGGAGAAAGCAGAAACACCCATGCAGTCCAATTTTCATTACATGAGCTGGAAACCGGTCTGAAAAACAGAGCTGTGAGTGACTAACATGGAGGTTTAGGCCAAAAAGCCAATGAACAAGTACTGAAAGGAGGAGAAGACACAAGAGAGACACACACCATTGTCTTTTCTGGGCCAAAGAGCTTGTTGAGGGCATGAGACACCGTTCTACTTGTGGAGACTAGGCAACATCTCATTTAAATCATTGGGACAAAGTGATCCCATAAAAACAGAATTCCAGAAAAGGAATCACCCAAGCAACACGCAAGTTCCATTCAGCAGAAAGACCTTGAAACACGTTTATTTACCTTTTTTAAATCCCAGAATGTTTTTTCTCAAGGGGAATTCTGGACCATGAGGGTACAAAACTGGCTAAGTACACATTGCAGTTACAAGTCCAAGTGCAAGAAGACATCTGAACCAAGTCTCTTCCCTAAGAAAGCCGATTTGCTCCTTTAACAGCTGATCTTCCCCAAAGTTTTGCATTCAAAATGGCCATAAAGTGCATGGACGGCTTCTAGGACAATGGCAGAGAGCAGGATCATGAGGCACAGTTATAAAAGTATGACCATTCTGTGAGTGAACATGGTGCAATGTCCTGAGTCATGAGCTTGGCTTGACTCAGTTCCCCATTCTATCACCAGCATTCCCTCACTTCTATGTGATATGGTAAAAAAAACTGAGTGTCACAGAATGGCTGAGGTTGGAAGTGACCTTGGGAGGACATCTGGTTCACCCTACTTGCTGAAGCAGGGTCACCTAGAGCTGTCCCCTGGGTTTCAGATGTAAAAGTTACTTTTTCCTTCTTAGTAGCTGATGCAGTCTGAGAACAAGGCTGGTAACACACAAATGTTTTAGTTGTTGCTAAGTAATGTCTACTCCAATCAAGGACTTCTCAGTCTCATGCTCTGCCAGTGAGGAAGGGCACAATAAGCCAGGAGGAAGCAGAGATAGGACACCTGACTCAAACCAGCCAAAGGGGTATTCCATACCACAGCACATCATGCCCAGTATATAAACTGGGGGGAGTCACCCAGAAGTGACTGATCACTGCTCAGGTTGGGCTGGGTATCAGTCTGCAGGTAATAAGCACTTGTGTTGCACATCACTTGTGTTGATTGATTGTAGGTTTTTTTCTCTTTTTCATTTTAGTTTTATATCCTCTCCCCTTGTTATTTCCCTTATCATTATTACCAGTAGTAGTTGTTTTACATTATACTTTAGTTATTGGACTGTTCTCAATTTGTAGGGTTTACATTCTTTCAACTCTCCTCCCCATCCCACCCAGAGTAAGGCAGGGGGGAAAGGCAGCAAAGGTGAGTGAAAGGCTGCATGGTTCTGAGTTACTGGCTGGGCTTGACCCACCAGAAACTGGCTGCCCAGGTCATTTTTATGATCCTAAGCAGCAGCAGTAGAGTAAGGAGAAAGTGCCAAAGCACCGTGTGTCCGTAACTGCACCTAAAACCTTCACCTCAAGTTATTTAACCAGGAATGCTAAACCCATCTTTTCCACATCCTGTTTCAAGGCAAATTATCTGCAGAGCTGAGAGATGAAGCAGCTTGTTACACTGTCTTCCCTTTTCCCTCAGAAATAATGTTTTCAGGCTGTGCCCGCATGTACCATTCCACCCAGGCCCCATCGTACACAGCAACATCTGGTTTGCCACAGAGGTATGCCCCAAGAGCCACATGGCAGGCAGTGACCCCAGAGCCACACGTGGCTACCAGTGGCTTCAAGAGGTCCACCTTCTTCTCTTGGAACAGACTGCGGATCTGCTCAGGGGTCTTCTCTAAGCCAGACTCTGTCAGGAAATCGGTGAAGGGGATGCTCGTCGACCCAGGGACATGACCAGGCTCAATTCCTGGGGGAAAAGCAATACAGACAGGAATTAACCTCTACTCCCTGGGACAAACCTATTGCAAAACCCATTCTCCCTTTTACTGGGAGGAATATTTATTGTTTAGTGCATTCTGTTAAAACAAATACTTCTTAAAAAAAACCCAACAAACAAACAAACAAAAAAAAAAAACCCAAACAAACCCTTTGCTTTACTAGATTACCAATTACTCAGGAAAGATGGCTCTAACCTTCAGGTTACCACACAGACACAACCTTGTCAAGTTCTGCTCTTTCTCCACACCTTCCTGGCATCAGAGCAGCCCACCCTAATATGACACTGACTAAAGGCCCTTCTGAGGGGAAGAGTAGCACCAGCACATGAAGAGACCACTGAATATTTTTGAGGTGCATGAAAGACATGTTCCTCACCCCAGCCCCTCATGAGAAGAAAAATAAACTGCTTCCTCACTCCTGCATTTTCAAAGAGTAGCACTTGCTATCAAAAGAAGAGGGCAGGAGGACACACTGCCTCAAGGCCCACCCCATAAAGAGCAACCGTATTTCCCTTCATGACTTCTACAGGAGTCAAACTGATGGGCACCTTAAGTGAAGCCCCTTTCTAGTATGTCAGTATCCCAGAAGGGACATTACCATCTCGGGGCTCTGGCTCTACTCCCCGGAACCGTCCTGCAGCACGCGCATCCACTAGCTGGAAGCGGTGGGAATCCAAGTTATCCAAGACGTCCTCATACGTTTTCACCAGGGACTTGTCCAAAGAGGCATGGAACTCAGAGGGAGCTACCTGGCTCTTCCCAGAGCTCAGCGCATTCCCCTCTCGCTGCCAGTTCTTCAGGCCACCATCCAGAAGGGAGACGGCTTCATGTCCAAAGGCCCGGAACATCCACCACACCCGGGGTGCTGAGAAGAGGCCTTGGTCACTGCCATCATACACCACAACATGGGAATCATTCCCCACACCCAGCTTCCCCACATACTCGGCAAAGTCATCAGCTTTGGGCAGCATGTGGTCATAAGGTGAAGTACGGTCGCTGCACTGGTCAATGTCAAAGAAAACTGCCCCAGGGATATGGCGCTCCTCAAATTCTCGCTTTGGGTCACGCTTCATCTTTGGCAAATACCAGGATGCATCCAAGATTCTCAAGGCCAGACCAGCTTGTTGGGACTTGATGGCTTCTGCAAGCCATTTTGCAGACACCAGAGCACGGTAGAGGAGTTGCTGTGACATTGCTCCTGAGTCCTGGCCGAGATTACCTGATTCCTGGGCTCTCCTTGAATTCACCACACTGCAAAGTGAGGAGAAGCACAAATTAGGAACCAGCCTTACAAAAAGGAACTAGATGAAGATGCCTTTTGGGAACAAAAACCTGTGTCTGCACTGAGGCGCTGGCTCAGCCTACAGAGAATGGTTCGAAATGCCCCAGCCCTGAAAAGCAGCTGCACAGTGCTCAGCCCAAACCTTGCTCAGAGCATGACCATCCATGGCACAGCGCTGTCCTCCATACATCCCCCCATAGCCGACTTCAGGCCTTCAGCAACCATCAGGCAGCACTGACAACAAGCAGCAAGAGGGAAGTGTGGCAGTGCCAGGGACCCTGATCGGAGGGGACCAAATGCCCTGGGCCAAGAAACAGCCTCACAACGAGGGGGCTCTGCCCCACCGTTGTCACCATAGAATCACAGACTCACAGAATGGTTTGGGATGGAAAGGACCTTAAGATCATCTAGCTCCAACCCCCTGCCATGGCCAGGTACACCTCACACTAGACATGTTGCCCTTCCCAGAGCACACCTCCAGCCGAGCTCCGACCGGAGGGCCCTGCCGCCTCTCACGCAGGCTGGACTCCCGCCGCGACTCCTCCCGCGCCGGACACCCCCAACCCAGCGGCGGCGGGGCCGCGGTTCCCTCCCGGCAGCAGGGAGGTGAAGGAGCGGGACCGGCCCACCACACCGCCCCGTACCTCCGTGCTAGGCCTCAGCCGAACAGCGCCAGTCCTCAGTCCCCCCCAGCCATGGCCGCCACCGGGAGGCGGGAGCCGGTACCCTCCCAGCGGGCCGGTCCCGGGCGGTGCCACCCGGTCCCGCACCGCCCCTCGACCGGCGTCCCCCAGCCGCCGCCGCCGCCATTTTGTGCGTGAGTCCCCGCTAGCGGCGCCCCCTCCTGGCCTCGGCGGCCCGACATGGCGCCGCAGGTCCTGAGCCGGCCGCTGGTCACCGCCAAATGGCTCTCGGAGGCCGTGCTGGCCGGCCGGGTTGGGCCGAGCCTGCGGGTGCTGGACGCCTCCTGGTACCCGCCGCAGGAGCGGAACGCCCGGCAGGAGTTCAAGGAGAGGCACATCCCCGGGGCGAGCTTCTTTGACATTGAGGTGTGCCGGGACCAGTCCTCCCCTTACGACTTCATGCTGCCCAGCGCGTCCCAGTTCGCCGACTACGTGGGGCGCCTGGGGGTCAGTAACAGCACCCATGTGGTGGTGTATGACGGGGACGAGCTGGGCACCTTCTATGCCCCCCGTGCCTGGTGGATGTTCCGGGTGTTTGGGCACAAGGAGGTCTCAGTGCTGAATGGTGGTTTCAAGAACTGGGTGAAGGAGGGCCATCCCGTCACAGCGGAGGTCAGCCAGCCCTCCCCGGCTGTCTTTAGGGCCAAGCTGAACACGGGCCTGCTGAAGACCTTTGAGGAGATGATACAGAATGTGGGGTCCCTGCAGTTCCAGGTGGTGGATTCCCGCCCCGAGGGCCGGTTCCGGGGGACCGAGCTGGACCAAGGTAATGGAGGTGGGAACAGCACCCAAGCGGGATGGATGAGTGTTGATACGAGCCTGGGCATAACAGCTCCTCCCAGCAAGCAAATGGATTTTGCTAACACACAGGCATGCCTTAGCCTAACTTTGTTGATTTACCTTAAGGGGTCCATAGTCGGGCATTCAGATCCCAGTGCCCTCACAGAATGCTTTCCTTGTGGATGGTTTTAAAGCTGGAGGAAGAAATGGCAGAAAAGGTCTGCAGTCAGTTGGCTCCAGGATCTCCCAGTCTACACCCTGCAGAAGTAATCAGACAGAATGCAAACACAGGAGGCAAGAGCTCCCAGGGGTTTGTTCGGTGTCCGGTCTCACACCAGCACACATGCACGTCTCCCCACAATGAATGCACTGGCAAAAGTCCACTTTGGCAACACAGTAGCCCAAAGGACTTTGTCCTTCTTGCTCTGACTTCTAGCAAATAGAGAACTTGCTTACGCTGCTCTTTGTCCTTTTGCTTCAGTAAGAAAAGCCCCAAATCTTTACCAAATGTATGGGCTGTCAAGGTCTCTGTTTTGGCTGCCTCAAGAAGCCAGAACAAAAACTGGTTTTGTTACCTGGGTCAAACACTGGACATGGGAGCAGCAGGGGTGGGAGAAGTCCTCTGCAGTGGGGGCAGCTGGTACAGCAGTGTGCCTGGAATGAAATTCAAGTTGGTTGTTAAAGGAGGTTGTTACTGTGTAATTTAAGCCTTGGTATATCCCAGAATAGCCTCCCCTCTGAAAGGAAATCACAGAAATAGCTTAAAAAAGCCCCCAGAATTTCCAAAACAAAGCACAGAAAAGCTCAATGAGAGTTGTTGGGTCTGAGTCGAGCTCCATGCTGCAGGAGCAGGTGTGTGGCAGGCTTCTGCAGTCCTTAGGCAGCACTGCGCTGCCTTACAGGTTGGTTGTCATTCAGTTCTGGCTGTTGTCTTACATGTGTGCAACTGTGCAGCCATTGAGCTTGACTCCATGGCCTGAAATAATTCCCATGTCCAAACCTCAGGAACATTTGGCTGTAAATGGCTCTGTACATGTGGTTTGCATAAGTGTCTACAGTGAGCCCACCCCCCAAAACACACTCAACCTGTGCAAGTCAATGCAGAAGGTACGAGAGGTATATGGAGTGACAGAGGAGACTGTTGCAGGGAGAGAGGAGGAGTTAGGCTTATCACTCATTCTGTTTCTTTGTCTACTGCAGCCCATCAAAGTGAAGGTTGAATTTTAACCTCAAGTCACGAATAACAGACTCCTTGCTAGGAGCTGGTGGATTTTGCATTCTCTTTCCCAAAGCAGGAGCTCTCACCAGGTGACAAACACTGCAGCCCCTGACAGCTGCTTGAAAACAGATTTTTCTTTTGAAATGAGTCAGCATGGAACAGTTTATTTGTGGTGGTCCAGTTTTGCTTCCCACAGCAGATCCAACAGGATAAGCATTCCAGCTGCAGCTGCTTGTTCCAGAGGAGCTTGACAGCATTCTGAACTAGGCTGGCCAGTAGCTATGCTGCAGCCAGCAGTGGGTAGAAGGGAGCACTTACACCTAAAAGAGCAATTTGAAATCAATGCTGATTAATTACAGGGGTCATCCAATAGGAGGAGAAACCTTGCCTGCAATTTGGAGAAGAAGAATGGTCTTGAGGTTAAGGAACTTGCTGCGTTCTCAGGTGATTTCAGTTTAATTATTGCCTCAGCCCTTGACTTCCTAATTAAGTCAATTAATCTCTCCAGTTCCGTGAACTCCATCTCTAGAAGAGGCAAAGAGGCTAATTTCAGCTGACTCTTTTGCCTCTTTAGTTTTTCAGTTCCTTGTGGTAAGAATCAGTTGTCTCTGTTTTATTTTTATGCAGCGGATGCCTTGCTGGGATTTAGACCTAGAGTTTAAAATAAGCTGTAATACGTGGTCATTTTTTAGTTGCTGGGAGAGCTTTACCCAGGTTGACAAAGTGCAGAAAAATGCAGGTATTGCTTTGAATAAAAAAGCTTGGATGTTCATGCATGGTGTGCACAATAAGCCAATCAGATGTGTAGCCCTAACCTTTGCACTGAGTGGTTAAAGGTGTCCCTGCACTGTGTTCTGTGTTTCTGGAGGAATTAGCAACTCGAACCTGCTCACTAGCAATGGTCCAACCAGGTTACTCAGGCACTGTAAGGCACATGTCTGTGTGACCAGCCTGAAGTGAGACAATCCCAGGCAATCCAGGGGGCAGATGATAAAAGTAATTACGTGATGGTTACCAGTGCTGACGCTCTCTTGAGTGCCGGGCATGAAAACAAAGGAACAAGAATTATAGATGAACAAATGCATACCAAAAAGTTGCAAATTTCTGAATTCTTTTACAGACACCTGAGAGAAGAGGGGAAAGCATCCAGGCAGGAAATCCATCCTTTTAAAAAAAAAAGAAGTCAAAGTCATTTCATGAGCTTCCCACTATTTTCCTTCTCATTCTCAGCCCTCAGGTAGTCTTTGTCTCCCTTGCACATACACAACTCTTTCGGTTTTGCCTGTTTTCCCAGCTCTCATTCCTCCCTAACCCAAGCGTAAGGCTTTTGCTCAGCTTGAACAGCCGGTGGGAATGAGAAAGAAATGTTGCTACTTCTTCCCTCTCTTCTCCAAGTGGAGTCTGCAGCTGGGAGTGGACTGGCTCTACTTTGGCCATGACTCAAAGCACAACATGGAGAGTGAGAGACTTTACCAAAGTCTGTTTCAACTCGCAGGAACCTACAATCCAAAGCTGTCCATTCATGTGACGAGATGGACAAGCATCAGCTGCTAAAATTAGCACCATGGCCCTACTGGTTCTTAGAGTTGAGTCTTCTGGCTGTATATGCACACAGTATTTTGACATTGGTGGCAACGTGATCTGACTGCGAGGACTCTCGGAGAGCTGTCCAGGACCAAGCTTAAAGTGTTCCTTCTGATGAGATTACGGTAGGTTAGTTGAGATTGCTGATGGTTCCTTCCTAGGCATGCAATTTGAATGGAAGGGAGAGATAGAAAAAAGGAGGCAACAGAGGAGGCATTTGGAAAGGAACTGCTATCTGCTGCTAGCCAACTCCAAAACCACGGGGAATTAAATGTGGACAAGGCACATCTTTTATCTTTTTGACATTACAAAATTCCATCTGGAGCTTTCACTGTAAACAGAAAGGCTAGAGAGAAGGGGCTGTAGTCATAGCTAAATAAATAACCAACAAAAAATGCCAACAAGCATTTAAGCAGAGAATCTTAACAGATGTGGAAAAGGGGATTAAACAGTGAAGAAGATAACATACTACAGGTTACAAATTATGAGGGAGGATTGCCAGAAGCCAAGCTGAGCGAGGCTTGGCAAAAGGAATTAAATGACAGAACCTGCTGGAGCAAAGCGAATAAAAAGAGAACAAGGAGAGAAAGAGTAAATAGTGTTGCTATGCAGTTAGCAGGGCTTCCAGATGAAAGATTATTTGTATGCAGCCTTGGAATTACAGAGTCTGTGCTACCTTTTTTGTTTAGTCTTTTCCTCCTGAGGAGGAAGAAATTCTTTAAGGGTGGTGAGGCACTGGAATGGGCTGCCCAGGGAGGCTGTGAATGCTCCATCCCTGGCGGTGTTCAAGGCCAGGTTGGACAGAGCCTTGGGTGACATGGTTTAATGTGAGGTGTCTCTGCCCATGGCAGGGGGGTTGGAACTGGATGATCTTAAGGTCCTTTCCAACCCGATTCTATAAGGCTTCAGAGTAAAGGGAGAGGTGGCAAGAAGGGGAAAGAAGTGGAGATTATAATTTCTAAAGAGGAAGTATAACCAAAATATATCCGTGTGCTCAACTCTGTGATGCAGATATCTCCATCCCAAATCCATGTCAAAAATCAGTCACTTGACACTGCAACTCTATGAGGCAAGAATTTAATAAGTTTAATCAGAGGATGCTTCTGTAGGCCAGAAACTGGGAAAGTTTGTGTTTGTATTTAGTATAAGAGGTACAGCGCGACCTAGGCAGCTGTTGATTTGTTATCCTAACATGGATAGATTGAAAGGGTTTTGTTTAAAAAAAAAAAAAAAAATCAAGGAAAATTATTTTAAGGCAAATAAAATACCTTGGTAAACTTGCACTGCAGCTAAGGGAGCTATTTCCTTGCCAACAGAATTGATTTGCCAGCTAAGAGAAATGGGAACATGCGTGCCTGGAAGTTATGTCTGATCTTTTCTTCTAGCCATTGGAAGCACCTTCGAGGTAGACTTGTTCCGTTTGGACTTCAGTAATACGTTGGGCACAATATTAGAGGGATAATTATTAATTCAATGTGAGAAAAAGGCAAATAGCACAAGTAGTGTTAGTTAAAAAAAAAAACAACCTGATTGAATGGGAGATAAGAGAGATAAGAATAGCTTGTGCTGAAAGCTGATCTATGGGGCTAGACGTTGCCAGCAGACCCCATCATTATGCTTCTGTGGTTTATTTCATATTTTCTGAATCATCAAGGCACTGAAAATAGGGAGTTGCTACTGAAATGTGCTGCTGGCAGAGCTTTGGGGAGGTTTAAATGATCACATGGGGAGTATTATGTGAGGTACCATCTGCAGTCATAGAATTGACAGGAGGTACAATGCTACAGAGAGCAAGGTTGGATGCTTAGTACCCTGAAATACTTAATTGTGTGTGTTTCTCTTACAAGCTGAAGACCCTACGTTTGGAAGCAATAGAATAGAGTAAGACTTGGATGGATTAGCTGGCTGCAATGAACTCAAATATGATTTTGCCTTGAAAATAGCAATTTTAACCTCCTGTCTACCAGTTGAGATGCTAGGAAATGCTACTTCCTTACCCAAAAGCCTGATGGTCACCTAGAACTATTTCTGGGGTGGCTGAAGCAGAGAAAAGCCTGTCTGTGATTTCTTACTGGGTTTAGACTAAGGCTGTTGGGAGTGCTAAGTGCTCGCTATCAGCATGTTGTAGCGGTAGCAGAAAGGGAGAAAAACTATGTCAGTCACAGAGCAATGTTAACTCAAGGTCAAATGATGTATGGACTGACTGTGGTGAATTTAATGTTAGAAATTAATGTTCTTCCTCACGTGGGCAAGGAGGTGCCTCAGTGGGAAGTTTCATGGCAAGAATCCAAACTGGTTCTGGGAAGGGTGCTTTTATGAGAGAGAGCCTATAAAGTGATCACTGTAGTAGCTGGGAGCCAGGCTCTGTAATCCTAGGGTTCCTTCCTGGAGTTTCTGAGGGTGACTATATCAATCTGGTGTGGAGTGTACTCTGTGGACGTGAGGCAGGAGCAGATGTATCCTCTTGCCTGTTCAGATCCCAGATGCATCCATTTTTACCTTCCAGTCCTGTGTTTCTCTGCTCTTGTCCTAGAAATGAACAAGCTGATGAAACTTCCTCAACCACTCAAGAGCACTTTTTAGGCAGTCCAAGGGTTTGTGGTTGTGCAATGTCAGCTCTTTCTTTCAGCTGAACACCCACATATATGAGTATATACATTTTCTACAGAATTCCTTATCTTTCACTCAGAGAGTGCAGGCACTGGTCTCTGACTCCAACAGACTTTCGAATCTCTGAAGCATGGAAGTCTCTTTATAGATCAAAGACAAAAACTCTGTAAGATGAGACAATTCTTTTCAGACCTGCTCAGCTCCTAACTAAGAGTTATTTAAGGATGGTGAGTGTGTCACGACAGTCTCCAATAAGACTACCTGTTTTAAGATGTGTGAACAGTCTAGAAAAGCAATCATGACCATGGGGCTTGGGACACTTAAGAACTAAATGGGTGGCCCAGCAAGCTTCTTTGAACCAGCCCTTCTAGTTCAGCCCTAAGGACTTCTTGATCTTGGTACATTTCCCAGTGCCCCAGAATGATGTGAGAGCCTTGTTCTGCGGCTCACAGACTTGTCTGTATTAGGATGGTCTCCAGTACTGCACCAGTCTTGCAGAAATCCCTTGCCAAATGACAGCATTGGGACCATTCGTACTTGGGGGAAGGTGATAGCCTAACCTAGGCATGTGGTTCTCCGATAAGAAGTTCAGCAGCCTGAGAAATGCAAACAAGGATTTGTCCCACTCATTATTTTTATTATTTTTATTTCCCCTCTGTCTTACAAACACTGTATTAATGAGCATGGATTTTGCAGTTCTCTGTACTGAAATGATGAACTGTTGTTTTCTGGAAATGGAGAAGATGTGGTAAAAGCATCAGTCCAAAACACTGCCTTTTTTGTTGGTGGGTTGTTTGGGATTTTTTTTTATGTTAGTCCCTCCGGAAGTCAGCAGCTTTTCTCTCCCAACTTCTCCCTGTAATGATAAGCACTTCTGATGGATGCATGAGGTGGCTAGTAGACAACAGTGCCAGGTTTCTAAGGTACTCCGGAAGGATGAATCAAGAGACAAAGAGGGTCCATCTGGAACAGGGAGGGATGTTGTGAAGCTGACTCAGGGCAACTTCGATTGTCTTTAGGCCCTCAGTCTTTGTCCAGCAGAGCAAAAATCCTCTCCTCAGTACCCCATCAAAAACCTGTTTTCCTCTTATGACATATCTCTAAACTGCAATGTCGTTATGATATGTGATGTCAATCTCTAGTTAGGTGTATTCTAATCATTTGACTGTGACCAAGATCCCCTGCCCCAATATCTCTTATCTCTTGAGATCAGTTGCCCTGATGACTTAGGTAAGTGGAAAACTGTCAGTGAAAGATTAGTGTTTAGGTGACTTTCCTAGGGCTGTCTCATTAGAAGTTCAAACCTAGCAAGGAAATTCCCTGAAATGTATTTTCAATATGATATATTTCCTGCTCCAATGAGGTTTGATTCGAAGCCTCTCAAAAGTCAGTGGAAAAGCTTCTACTGAGTGTAACAGACTTTGGTTAAGCTTATAGTGACAGAGTGTGAATTTCAAGGGCGTGTTGAAAATCATATCCATCATGTTTTTGTATCTGCTTCTTTCTAAAGACCTTGTTCTTGAGATACAACTTCCAGCTTGCCTGAAGTGCAGCAGCAGAAAAACAGAACCCATGTTGATTTCATCCATGGAGTGGATTTAAATGACACAAAATCTATATTCTCACTTCTCTGACCCCATTTCCCTGGGATAGCTGCCTCAGTAGTAGTGTGGCTGACTTAAAGGTTGCTTTACTTTTCTCAAATATGATTTTAAGGAATAAACTGTGAACAGATAACTGCTTTCATGAACTCCACATACAAGCTACACTTCCTGCTTCCAAAAGCTGTGTCACTACATTCTATTGGCATACTTGGGAAAGGTCTGAAATGCATTGCTGCACTGCTCTTTGCACAGATACCTTAATGCATTTGTTGGAATCTTTTCTGTGGCAGTGTTTTGATTCTTGTCATGTATAGGGCTCTGATTCCTACCTCTCCTTGCTGTCAAGGGGGAATTAGTTTGCAAAATGATCTGGAGTCTTTGACTTCAGCAAAGTTAACTAATCTTTGTCTTCCTCTTTTTAGCCCCATACTGCACTGCATCTTCATCATCACCAGAAACAAATGAGAATCTTTGAGAAAGTGGGAGTATCTGCAGTGGTGTCTCTTTAATGTCTATTTTATAGGTGTGTTTCATCACCTTCATTAATGTCTCCTTGCTCATGTTTCCTTTTCTTGTTCACTCTTGTAGGGCTGGAATCTGGTCATATCCCTGGTGCAGTGAACATACCCTTCCAGTCATTTCTAACAGAATCTGGCCATGAGAAGAGTATAGAGGAGATCCAAGAAATATTCCGTGAGAAGAAAGTGGATCTCTCAAAGCCACTGGCAGCTACGTGCCGCAAAGGTGTCACGGCATGTCACATTGCCTTGGCAGCCTTCCTGTGTGGCAAGCGTGATGTGGCTGTTTACGATGGTTCCTGGTCAGAGTGGTTCCACCGTGCCCCACCTCGCTACAAGATCTCTGAGATGAAGCGCAACAAGGCTTAGAGGGACACTTGTTTCTTGGGCCATGAGACCTAGCAGCTGCCTCCAGCCCAGGGAACAGGGCAAGGGAGGAGGTGGAAGTAAAGAAAACACGTGCTGATTTGTATTTTGCTAGTTTTTCTAAGAAAAATCAATAGATTTCTATCAATCTTTCAGTATCTCACAATGAATAAAGTCTAATTCTAAGATTATGCATCTGTGAATATTTCTAATTCTCTGTTGCCTGTGATCTGCTTGTACTGGGTGGGAAAAACAGCTTTGTAACATGACAGAAAGTTGCACTCTTCCTTGGTGACTGAAAGATGTTCTGCAGTGGTGAGAGCTCAGGTCTATGGTGGACCAAAATGAATGAAAAGTTTGGGGCTAAAATATAGCACTGAGTGCTGGACAGAGGAGGCCCAAGCTGTGGTTCTGTCACTGGCTTTAGCCAGCCCACCACCTCTCTTTTTCTAATGTGAAAAACAGGCAATTCCTCTTCCTCTCTGATGAACATCAGTGAGCTCATGTGAAGCATTTGGAGATGCTGGAAGATCCAGTTCTGCTGAAATACAGTCTACTTGTTATCATGACTGTGTTGAAAGAGGCTTCAAGAAATCCTGTGTATGTGATAAGAACTTCTGAGCACAGGTTTTTAATGAGACATGAGCCTTTTACTCTACTCCTTGTTTGTTTTTTTCAGTCCACAAGGAGAACCCTGATCTCTGCCATGTTCCTTCTGGTTCCCATAGAGATGACAGCTCATAGATAGAGGGAGGGCTGTTCCTCAGCAACCATCTCTTCAGCCTCCATCCCACCTCTATACCTGGACTTCAGCAGGACCTGCCTGCTGTGACACCACATCATGGACCAGGTGAGAGAGGTAGTTATGGAAGAGGCTTTGCCTCTTGTTAAATCCTGTATCTTTTCCTTTTTTAAAAAACAAGAAAGTGTTAAAAGACCCAATGTAATTTTGGTACCCATGGGGCCTCTCAGGTCTGGAAAGTCATTGACGTGTCATATTTTGGAGGCCCAGCCAGATGTGGAAGGCATATGAGACCATTCTTGACGACAGCTGAAGAAAATGGCATATGATTTCCCACACCTGTCTGAGGAGGTTGATTTTCTGCCTGCAGAAGACAGCTCCCTCTTTTCTCCATGGTTGCACGTCAGGGAAGTCAAGTGTTAGGCTATGCTAAACATGCATTTTTGGGTTTGCCTGTGGGCTTTTTTCATGTAGAAAGAAAGATCAAGTTAAATAATTTTTAGCTCTTTAATCACTGTATGTCTTTTCTGGTATGTAGCCAGTTGTCCCTTACAGAATTGGCTTAAAGGAATAAGTAGGCATGGTTCTTTAGCTTCTGTTATCCAGGAGGGTGATAAAGTGTCCTTAAAGTCCTTCTTGGCATCAAGCTGTAGAGTCTCAGAGTGGTGCTTTGACTTTGAACCTTCAGGCTCAGAAGTAAAAATGAACAATAGGCAGTAACAGTAGCATCGTATACAGTTACAAACTAGAAAGTAAGAACAGTTGCAGGCTTCAGAATGGTTTTGTGCAGGAGGAACTGGGGAAATGGAAGCTATCAGTGAATGGGATTTGGGAAATGAGCACATTGCCTCATTGCGCAGAAATTCTGCTTCATTGGAAGAAGTGGGAAAGGAGGAATTTCTACAACAGCAGACTGGGAAATTCTTTCCACTGTATATAGTAATAATAACAGACATGTTTTTGTTTTAAGTAGGAGGTGGGAGTTAACAGGAGTTTATTTAGCAACACAGATTCCTGCACTTTGATCATGCATAAATATTTGGCTCTTCTTTAAAAGAATAAAAAGTGATACAGAAAAGCAGCAGATCATGCCCTGTGGGCCAAGACTGCCTTCCTCTCATCTCCTGTGACCCTGTTCTTTCTGTGGGAGAGATGTGGTCTTTTAGTGCATTTGCAGAGCACACCGCACTGACTCCTCAAGTCTGACTGATAGAGTTAACTTCAGCTTTAGGACCCTAGTAGTGTACCACACATGCTGCTGCAAAGTACTGGCACAGTGTAAAGCACAAGCTGTCAGTTCAAGTCAGCCCTGATGAGTTAACTTTGAAGTGGTAGGTTTCCTACTCCATTGGTTGGTGGTTTCATTCCAAAGCCTCAGGAGCAGAAAGTAAAGATATATGTCATTTGACAAATGCAAACATATATCCCTGTCTGAGCCAGATCCCATTTGTACTGCTGCTAGTGCTTGCAGGCTCACCATTACTGTATTGACCACTGCGGGCTTTGGCTTCAATTGTCACTTGTCACAGGTTTCACATGGGCTAAGCCTGTAGGATTCTGCTGGAGTGAGGAACACAGACATCAGGAAGACATGACTGAGGGTTAAACAGACATGCCCTCTGCAGAAAAGACATGAGGTTCCTCCTAGTGGAGGAGGCTGCTTGCAAAGGCTGGGTGTTGGATCAGCCACATCAGCAGGACAAGCAAAGCAAAACAAGGGATAATCTGTGCCAGAATCAAAGCAGAAGTCCTGTCTCCAACCTGTCTCTTTTCCTTTGCATAGCTAGCATTGCACAGGCATTTTATGTTTATCACCTCCTGTCCCCATTTTTAATGGCCTTACTTTAAGGGGCCAAAAGAAAGAATTGTTTCAATTGTACAGCACATGACCGATCTGACAAACCTAGGTGCTTTAGAATAAAAAACCCTTACATTTTCACTGAGGTTTTTTTTCCATTTTGGCTTCTGTCTGCTCTTTCATTCCCCAGAGGCACTAGTTGGCCATGTTCTAGGCAGGCTATCCCATATGAGCTGTTAATGTGAAATCCTGCAGGACTTAGATGCTTGTTTTAATCTGAGAGAATCATGTGTTGTAGGACCAACCACACAGGCAGGTAGGGACAGCTCTATCTTGGTCTAGAAGGCATATAATACCTCTGAGAATAACCTGTGTCATTTAAAGATGAGCAGGACCACTGTCCCCTTCCTTCCTGTCTCAGGCCTGACACAGTTTTGTTGCTCTTCCAAGGGTGTGCTGGAAGTTCCAAATCCCCCTGCAGCTGATGTGACAGAGAATGACTCTGAGCTGGCCAACTGTACTTCAGGTAAGCAAGATGGCAGAGAAGCTGTCCCTCCTTCAGAGCTTGCCTTGCAAGGTTGTGAGGCTGTGTGCCATTCCCTCCCTTTATGCTGTCCAGATTTGCATGTACCTTTGTGGGTGAAAACTGCTTGGACAGGGATCCCATGTGCCATGGGCTGACGGGTTAAAATCCCCCCAACCCAAGTATGCCTTCCTCCACCAGTGGACTTGTCTCACGACCTCCTTGCACAAATGCGATAAACCGCTGATGTGCTGTAAATTCTTCAGCAAATACTATGAGCCACAGAGATTGTAAGTGTATGTTCACAAGAGTGATCATGATCATGGGTTAGAAGGGCCCCTACACATAACAAAACAAGGACCTTTGTGCGCATGTTTGACCACAAGATTTTTACTTCCACATTTCTGTGCATGTTCATCTCTTAAGAGCACTTAAGACTCCTCAGAAACCTTCACCTGGTTCAGTAGGAAGATTGGTGTAATGCTGCTAGGTTGTTGGGGTATTTTCTCTTTCCTTCTTTGAGACCTTTCCTGTTTCTTTTGTTATCTAACAATGACACAATGACATACCCAGTTCTTTCCAGCACCATTTACAGTACCACCCGTCATCACAACAGTGTCAGATTTGTGGATCTATTATTTTGTCTTTAAGTGGAACCTGAAAAAGAGAAAAAGGAGCATTTTCAAGAAAACAGACACAGAACACCCCAAAGGAGCTCCAGCAGAGCTCAGGGAACAGCAAAGAATCTTGCACCTGTTAAATCCCAGACATCTCTTTCTACAAAGTGTGTTCAGAATAAAAAACAGAGGAAACAGAATCTCCAAGCCAAAACTCCCCCTGCAGAGAGTCTTCATTCAAGAGGAATTGAAGAGAAAAAAGACACTTCTGCCACCAAAGACCCAATAGTGGGGCTTGAGGCAAGAAGGGAGAACAGCACTTTCTGCCTGTCTGAAATACCTACACAGGCGGAGGCAGAAGAATTAGTAGCAGGCGAGCAGCAAACACTGAGTGCTGGAAGGCCTGGATCTTCCCACAAGACCATCAAAGACAGCTATGAAAAAGCCAAGGAGATGGACAGCACATTAAGTGCCAAAGAATCCTTAACATCATTAGAGACAGATATGAAAGGAGAATGGAACCCCCTTCTGGCAAAGAAAAACAATTTGATCCATGCTAACAGGAAATACAAATTTACCACTGCAGATGAAGTTACCACTGAAGAAGAGGTATTGTTATCTTTTGTGGCAAGATTGAAGACTGTTTGTGTGGTATAGCAGGGGGCTGATTGGGTGGCATATGGGCTGTATACTAGCAGTTTCTAGAAGACGGGGGGGATGGATTTAGGTTTTACACTACAGGGCAGTGACACATTCCACAGACAGCCTTTCCCATGTCTTCTTTGTTTTTCTACCCCCTTTTCATTTATAAGGTTCCTGTAGCCAAGCAAAGCCCTAACTCAGCAAGGCAAAACCAATGTGGTATCAGGACCCAGTGCAGAGCTCAGTGCCATCATCCCTTTCTAATCCCTCCCTCTCATGTTTTTTACCAGTCCTCCTCATCCCATGCAATTATAGTGCCTACATAAGCCAGTGAGGGAGACTCAGAGACAGACCCAGGTCCCAGGGATTAGTCGTAGCTCAAAGATCCATGCAGGGCTGGAAATGCCAGGAGTGTGCTGCACTTTGGGAATGTGGACTGACTGATTCCATCTTGTTTGTGTTATCAGGATAGGCGAGCTCTGTGCAAAGCAGCATTAATCATGGGACAGAAAAGGCTCAGCGACCGCACCGGAATGCAAAAAAACCCCTCAAATTCTGCATCTCTTACTGATTACAACCAGCTGGGTTTTAACCTGAGATCAAATATCTTCCAAGGTGAGGGTACACACCTATGCTTGACCTTTGAAGCTGGTTCCATCTACACTTTGCCAGGGCTTAGGGCAGCCACGCTGCTTTGAGTAGAGATCTGACTGTAGGTGACCCTCACTTCCCCCTCTTATTCATTCTATCCAGTCACTTCTTCTCCTCACTGTGGTGTCTGAGGAAATGAAAGCAAGATCCTCCCTTTCTATGTATCCTATCCCTTTCTTTTTTCCAAGGAGTAAAAAGTGAAGATGTCTCATGACCCGTGTCCTCCATGTTTAGAGCTGACCAAATCGACAGCATTTGCAATTCAATGTCACCTGTTATCTCCAGTTCCAATATTGACATTATTTCTCTTCAAGACCTTTAGAGATGTGGGGCTCTGAAATGTCTTCCTGAAACCTCTATTTCCAAGGTCCCCAGATTGGGAATTAATCATTCCCTCTATTCTTGTCACCGTCATACCTAAGAAACTCTGAAATAATTGTCCTCTGATTCCAGTTTCTCAGGTACCGGCATGAGACAGAGTCCTTTTCCTTACACTGTAGCCTTGCTGGGTATTGAAGACAATACTGTCCTGGTTATGTGTAGTCACGCAGAAAGGAAGGACATCTTACCCCAGGGAACACAAAATCATTATTATCAAGGAAATGGTACAATAAAAAGGAAGAAGAAGAGGGAAGGATGAGAAATTAAAATAAAGCCCCTCAAATGGCTTAAAGTCAAGAGGGGATAAAAAAGAGGAGTTACAGCTGGGATCTATTCGTTAAGTATTGTGGCAGACAAGGAGCTCAAGTAGGTACCTGAAGTGGTAAGATGGTGCTTTTTGTGGAGCTGTGAATAGGAAGTTACTCACATGAATTGAGAGGATTCAACAGGAAATAAGTGGGCACTTGACTAAAGAAAGGGCACTGGGATGTAAATAAAGATGATACTTTGCAGCACCCTCTGTGTGTGTCTCATACCTGAGGAGGAAAAGCAGATAAATTGTCAAACACAAGCTCCCTCCTGGGCGATGAGCCCTTGAAACTGCTGATGTTATTCCTCTGCTCAATTCCAGGACTGCAGTAGGATGATTTCTGTGTACAGTTCCTTATTTGCTGTTCCTTGCAGGTGGCCCACTGGAAAGCCGAAGCTTGATGAAAGATTCCTACACCCCTGATATAACTCAGAGAGTAATCAGGGATCCCAAAAACTGGCACGGAAGGAGGACTGATGAGCTAGGTATGGCTTCTGCCAGGAAAAGTACATTGCTGAATTCCTGAGATAGCTGCTGCTTCTGCCAAGGACAATGGATGCATTTGGGCAAAGGTGTAGAGGGACTAGAAATTGTAATTTTCACAAGAGAGGAGCTCCACAGCTGGAAAAATCCATGAGGAATAATAGTGTTGGAAGGGAGGCTGTAACTGAACTATGATTTGGCTTCTTTACAGGAAAATGGCATGAGAAAAATGCCCTAAATCTTAACCTGCAGAAAGCACTGCAGGACAAATATGGGAAGAAAAAAAGCAAGTCTTAGAAGATGAAGGATCCTGGAGAGCATTCAGCGAGGGATCTTTTTCGTCAGCTAATAAACCTCCATTTAAAGCAGTAACTTATTGCTTGCTAGTTTGTCAACAGCAGATATATTGCTGGTGCTCTTCCCCTCTCAATTAGGGTGGCTTTGAGAAAAGCAATGCAATATAGATTTGAATACAGATACCAAAAATATCACTCTTGGTCACTGGTAAGATGGGCCTAATCCATGTGTGAGGCACATGCCCTTGCAGAAGGATGTTGATATGCAGGTAGACTCTACAACTTGTTAAAGTTGTAAAGTAGGTATGCTTTATTCAGCACTGAGGCACATGAGGGATCACTCCTCCAAAAGCATGCATGCCTTTCCTTTGTCACTCTGTTTATATTACATATAATGATTACATAAACATGAGATTGCTTCACACCTAATACATATGCAAAACCTGTTCCCATCCAGTATTATAATTAGCTTTCTGGCATTCATCCCATTGATGCGCTTGCACAGTGCCTCCTGGTAGTGGTCATTAGGGGGTCATGAGGATGAAGGCCTGTAGTTCCTCTTCATCACCACAAGTAACCTCTTGTTTTCATGCAGACTCAGTAGGGTTTTGGCTCCTATCCAAACCTCAGGTTTGGTACAAGCCAGTTTTATGCATCTTAAAGCAGAAACTTGTCAAGCTTGCAAATTTTGTTATTCTGGTTATCATTTGTTCCTTTTCTTTCTATGGATACTATTTAAACAAGAATGTCTTACATGTTCATCACACAAGTTATGAATCTTATCTACTACAGTTCTGCCTAGCAGCTGTAACTTCTACAATTCTGCTTCACAATTCTAGCAACTTTGACTCCTAGGGTTCTGCTTCACCAAGCACAATGACTGCTTAAGCAAGCAGGCACAATATTAACCCTTTATTCCCAGGTATTAATGTGGTGGTGAGAGGGTGCCATATAGAAATTCATCTGCTCAGCACATAAGGTGGAGTACGACCTGTGAGTGGCGTGAGAGAGGGATGGCAGAGAGGTGCACATGCATGTCTGCAAACTCATGTTTGCCAGAAGATTCTTGATACTTCGGCAGCTGCCCAGCAGTTCTGAGAGAAGTATGGGGGATGCACTGGGAATGAACCAGGGTTGCCCAAGAACCTGAATGGTGCTTACATCTCCCCACACTGAAGGCTGTTAAAACCCCTGTGCAGGGAAGCTTCAGAGCTGTATATACACAGCTGGACACACTAAGCAAAGAACCAACTCTCTGTTGGTTCTTTCAAGGTAAATTCAAGCTCTCTTGCCAGAAAGGCACCAAACAGTATCCACTCAGTAACCTGAGCACAACTCCATATGGTTGCCATCAGTTGCCAAAGTGGAGTAGGAGAAGAAGGCTCTCCTCTCTGCCCACCACTCTGGTTTTGTTGTTGCACATGGAGGATTTCGGGGAAAGCTCTTACCCTGGCAGGGAGCAGCAGAAGAGGAGGCATCAGAGTATTCACTAAAGCCCATACTACTTGAAGGACTAGCCAATGCAAAATGCCCCAGCTTATTCTACCTAAAGGGAAAAAGAAAGCTGCAAGAAGCCTCCAATCTACAAATCACCCTGCAAAGTGAATGGACCCTTACTGAAGCTCTCATAAGCCCTACTTGCCCCTGTCAGCCCTTTCTCTTAACTCAGATGTCTCTCAGAGAGAAGCATATGCATCAGTCTGCACAATCTGAAGTTCAGAGGGTGTATCTAGATAGTAAGCAAGGACCACCCAAGGGCTTGAATGATGCAGAGTGTTCCAGGCTTCCTGATGTGTTTTTCTCCCAGTGTTTAATGGCCTTGATATTGCAGGAGCTTGCCTTCCAGCTCCAAAGTGGAGCAGTTTGGTGTAGCAATCACAAAGTGCGTGTCTGGAAATAGCGATACCCTGATCTTTCCTATCTGGCCCCAAGCTTTCACCATTTTAAGAGATTGATGCTTTGCTCCCTAATATGAACTGTTTTGGACCAGAATTAGGATTGTTACTTCAGCCTTCATCAGCTGGTGATTAGATAGCAATATGGTGACTTCATAAAATTAGTGAAGGAGGTTAAAATGTAACTAATGATAATCAACTGGTAATCATTTTCCACCACCAATAATTAACCATTTAGAATTCCAATTTTTCCAGGCACATGTCCAAGTTTTTCAAATTAAGTAGACTGGCCAAATGGCAGCTTGTAGAAACATCCCTGGGGGTTTTCCTTGTACATTAGCACCAAGCGGCTCCTGTCTGAGCACACACCACTCCAGCTGAGCAGCACAGCTTTGTAGGAACACCCTGTCCTCTGTGTTGTATCCAGCACTGATGGCCAACATAATTGCAGGTACATAATAAATGCTGTCTTCTGAGAGCACAGCAGGTCCTGATCCAGAAACACGGAGCTGAGCAGAAATTCACTGACGTTGTCTGGCATACTGGGAGGCAGGCAGTTCAGGGCACAGTTAGCTAATACACAAAATAGAATACGTAGGCTGAATCAGCAGACAGATTTACAGACCTCTTTCTAACAGGCATTAGAAACAGACATTAGGGCAGGCAGGCTGAAGCTGTATTATAATCCTATAATACAGCTTGGAGCGAAGGCCTTTTGCTCCTGATGAAAGGCTCATGAAAAGTCTAGATCAGAAGGGAAACAGCCTGGAAGGTCTTGTTGATGCACCACTACATGCTGCCACAAACGGTGTTGCTTGCCTCCTGCAGTGAATTAAAATAATTTTGTACTTTTTTTGCAAACTAGAATATGTTTATAAGCACATCAATAGCACAGATTGTATAATGCACTGAAATGGGTGACAGCTGTTTATTGCCAAATGGACATACATGTGGCAATCCCCCCTTTAATCCTCTTTCCTTTGCCAAAAATTACTGCCCTGCCAGGGAAAACACTTTCTTATAGGTGACACACTGAAAGCTGCAGAGATAACTGAGATGATAGCTTTCAGTGAGACAGCACAGATACAGGGAGCAATCAATAGCTGAAGCCTCTGAGTGCTGAAAAGACTTAGCCAGAACTTTGGCAAGGACCATTACCCTGTGTGGCACTCCTCTGTGCTGATCCTAGTGCTTTGGGTACCCAAACAGGTATTTAAAGCCAGCTTTGGAATCTCCAAGTAGCATGTCAGATGCAGTTAAGACAAGGACAGGGCTGAAATAAGTGCTCTCTGCAGCTGAAATCTCCTTTCTACCCATTCTTCTGCTCTTAGCAGTTCGTTCCTTCTTGGTTTGTGCTGGTGCTGACACTTCCCTGCCCAGACTCTGACCTGGTTCAATTTGATAAACCAGAAGAAAATCAATACAGAATCAAAACCAAAGTTAACGTTTTAACAAATTAAATTTTCTAAGCAAAGGACCATGTTGCAGGCATGGCAATGAGTGATGGGGAATGCAGGTTTGGGGGAAGAGGAGTGGAAAGGGAGTGGCGGGGGAAATGGCCTTATCACTGCGTTTTTTATGCAGTCGGAAATTAGTTGGTCTCTGCTGTATTCCCACTGAACTCGGCACTTCGCAGCATTGGTAGCCTGTATTTAAGTGATTTTACAAGGTCTGGTCATCAGGTGGCAGCTCTGAGCCAGTATTTTTATCTGACAGGCAGAGCTTGGGAAAAACAAAAGGGTTCTTCTCTGGTTTATCTAAACCATTCACCAAAATAGGTACCTAAGAACTGTTTCAGTCAACTATAAACAGTCAATGCACTTGAAATATAATCATACTAAAGCAGCTTGAGATAGAAGAGATCAATTGCATGCAAGCTTTTGCAGAACTCTCCTCATACCTTCTAGTTTTCTTACAGTAATGGGTATTTCCCAGTTTAGGCTTATTCATCCTGCAGTAGAGTCACAGATCATTTTGCAGGATATCAGTTTTAATAAAGATTTCCTATTCCCCATCCAATCTTTCTTTTCTTTCCTTCTTTTCATTTAACCCTCTGACTTCTGACTGTCTCATGCTATCCTGAACAAATCCAACCTTTGGTACCTCCACTGTGAATGACTTTTAATGGCTCATTAAAGAAATGGTAACACTGTAAGGACAGGAGATATTCACTGCATGAACTCTTATCAGAGTCTTCAGCCTGCTATTAAATTCAATCCTTATGCTGCAGAGCTTGCAGTGAAATAAAACTTAAATTCAGAGCTATATCTATCCTGAGGTAAGCCCAGTATTCCTAAAAGAATGGAGTACTTACTGCTGATCCTGCCTATAATGGGATAAAAGAGAAATCCAGCACTGCCTGAAGTGGCTAGAGATCACAACAAAGAGGTTGAATTGACTTCAAGGATTTCACTCTGAGGGACTGGGGTTGAAATACAATTGTGTCTTAAGTTTAAAGGCATTTAAAACACTTATTGATCAAGAGAGAATGGTGGTTTTGAGGGTTAGGAATTACCTGTGGTATTCCCCTTGATAGTGATAAAGCAAAGGAGCCATGGAGCATGAAAATAAAAAGAAAGAAGAGAAGATCTGTTCCTCAAGGTTCTCTTTCTCTTGGGGACTCCCCTCCTATGGACTCCTTTCTGACAGAACCAAGGCTTCATGGACTGAAGCTGCCAAGAGCAACCACCTAGCATCAGAGATGGGATCACTGCAATTTGAAGCAGTGAAAGAGGTTTAAGAGCAACATCTTGCAAATCGACAGTGGATTCTCTCAGCTCCGGGCAGAACAGGGGAGTGGGCTACATTACGAAGAAGCTTTCAGGTTCTACTGCTGAATTTAGTAAACAGGCCTACCAGTGAGTTGCCATTTTATCCCTTTTAGTAACAGTCCTTTTACACCCTTAGATTCATTGCTCTTGAACAGGAAAACTGATTATCCAAGCTCATTATGGTCCCAGGCAGAATCATTTTCTTTCCCTATAACCTGAGAGGCTTGAACTGAAATTGATTACCTATTTTTAGAAAGGAGCCCTAGCTAAATCTGGCTTCTCCCCCTGCCAATCACACCTATCAGGAGAATGCAAAGCAAGACTATCTAAATGCAGGTACATGGGAAATATGGCCTGTCCCCTTTACCAAATACATTCATATAACTAAGAAAGGGGTAGGATTGCTTGAGATCTTTCACCATGTTGGACTAGAAGCTGGAGAGGAGAGGAAGTGTTTGTGGAAAGAAAATGAGATTATAATGGTTTGTCTTGGTTATCTAAGACCCCCATATGACTCCAGGAGGCTTTTCTGAATCTCAGTGCTGGCTACTCCCCTACTATCTTCTATTACAAGCAAAAAAGACTCGACTTAGTGAAATTAATCTGATTTATTGCCAATCAAATCAGAGATGGATAATGAGACATAAAAAACAAGCCTTAAAACACCTTCCTCTCACCCTTCCCTTCCTCCCAGGCTCAACTTAATTCCCTATTTCTTTACCTCCTCCTTCTGAGCAGCACAGGAGGATGGGGAATGAGGGTTGTGCTCAGTTCATCACACATTGTCTCTGCTACTCCTTCCTTCTTACGCTGTGTCCCTGCTCCAGTGTGGGGTCCTTCCCACAGGAGACAGCCCTCCATGAACTTCTCAAAAGTGAGTCCTTCCCACAGGCTGAAGTTCTTCATAAACTGCTCCTGTGTGGGTTTATTTCCTGGGATGCAGCCCTTCAGGAACAGGCTGATCCAGTGTGGATCCCCCACAGGTTCACAGCTTCTGTCATCAAACCTGCTCAGGAGCGTGGGCTCCTCTCTCCATGTGTCCACAGGTCCTGACAAACCTGCTCCAATGAGGGCTTCCCACGGAGTCACATCCTGTTTCACAGGATGTGTATTGCACAGCCTTCGTGCAAAGCCTACTAGAATACTGTTGAAGAACGCTGGACACAGCCTAACCTGGTACAGTCGTGTCCATGTTGTCCACTGGGAATGGTTGCTACCCTGCTCTGTCTCTCAGACCATGTCAGGATGTTATCCTGGAAACCACTAGTTGGCACAGGCCAAACCACAGAGAGGAGAGTGCTGACATCAAAGTAGTGCAAGCAGTTACAAAGCAGTACTCGATACTACATCTTGGCCCTGATTTATTCAGCAGTATAGACTCAGGCAGTGTGACTGCTAGCATCAGCATTTATGCAGCTCTCTAGCTTTCAGTGATGCTTTGCAATTAGTTCTTCAAAGTAAAGAGCCCCTGTCTCTTACAAGCACTGGATGTGAAGCTAGACAAAGGGAGAAGCAAAGATTTCAAAGAAGTAACAAGC
Organism: Agapornis roseicollis; assembly: GCA_002631895.1. Taxonomy (NCBI): domain Eukaryota; kingdom Metazoa; phylum Chordata; class Aves; order Psittaciformes; family Psittacidae; genus Agapornis; species Agapornis roseicollis. The sequence goes on from NDXB01013954.1 coordinate 66,167, forward strand.
ATAATTCATCTTTCCTCCTCATGACTTACAAAAGTGTATAGTAAAAAGAGCTGATACTCTCTCCTAAGAGGCAAATAATTATCATGAAAACCAAGAGTCAATTTACTGTGTGTCAGCCTCCCTGACTGCTCTGTAACCTAGGATAGTTTCCTGAACAGAGCACTACGGTCACCTCCCCACTCCATCTTTGAAGACCTGACACAAATTTGAGGCTCTATGGCCAATTTGGAGCTATTTCTGATCAGCCGCACTGGCTGGGCCACTGCAGCTTTTCTTCTTCATTCACATTCCACTTTCAAAGTCAGACTTTGCTTCAAGGAGCAGAAAGCCTGTCATTTCTAGAGGATGAAGAGGTAAGGGAATGTGTATATTTTCGTAACAGGGAGGCTGTGTTCAGGCAGCCTGGGAGGAATTCAGCCAAAATTTCCACCCTATCAGGTCAGTGTCTTCCATTCAAACCTATTTCCATAGGAAATGTAGAAGAAGAAAGAAAGTAGGTTTCTATCCTCAAACTTCCAGCAAAGGAAGTCAGGGTCTTGAATGAATTGCAGCTGAGTGAAATCATTACAATTTCCATAGATGTTGTGGAAGGTGTACACAGAGTTAGGAGACATACAGGTGAATATACTTTGTCTTTCTCATTGCAGTGGGTGATACACATGCACAGCCTGCTCTTAGCCCATGGTTAAGTAAGGAAGCTTTCAAGAAAGGAGCAGGGAGTGGGCTTCTTACCCACGTGGTACTTGAAGGCAGTTAATCTGCTTCACCTTCTCAGAAGTGTTCTGCCCATTGAAGCCCATGTGGCTGAAGAGAGACAACAAAGATTGCAATCCTTCCAAGAAAAGAGAGACTACATTAAAGCCAGGAAGAACCAAGAGCCATGGGCACAAGGACGATAGTAGCATATTTGTGATAGACACTCAGGACTAGAACCAGCTTCTGGGCAGTCAAACTGTGTAATTAGTTTCACCAGTTTATCGACCTGTGGTTTAGAAGCAATCTTTTCTAAACAGCTTTTGTCCCAACAACCTTGCTGTTCTCATTTTTTAAGTCCATGCTGTTTCCCCACCTAAACACAGTAGAAACATTGCCACAGGCAATCTTTAATAGAGTGATGCAGGTTAAAAACCTGCCAGTCTGAAAGTATTCCTGGCACCTTCATACCCCTTTGATTTGTTCTAACATCTTCAATGAGTTTTTTCCTCCTTTGTCCTTGCTCCAATCTGCAGATCCTCATCACATTTCAACCTTCATTCCCCAGCCAGCACGAGCTGAGAGCTGTTTCTCTTTGATCTCCATTAGCATTGCTGCTTACTGCAAGGATGCAGACTGGACAGTTACTTTGCTAAGAAATCCCAGATAGCTCACTGCTGGACCAAACTTTAACCCCAGCTTGGAGAATGTGTTTCTTATAGAGGCATTTCCACCATTAAAGGTTCAATAAAACCTAGGGAAGCAACCTGCATCAAAAGTACCATCCTCAGCCTTCGAGGTGGCACTTCCACAGGCAGCAGCACTTTAACTGGAACACACGTAATATCTCAGGGTACTTATCATCATACTGGTCCAGCACTCCCTTTGACCACTTTGGATAGACCCACTCCATCCCATGCTACCTTCAGGGGTCTCCCATGATCCTCCACTCACTGTACTGACAAGAAGCCACTGTCTCAGCTTGGTTTGCCTCACATATGAGCAAAGTAGCTGCTCCTTGGGACAAGGTCCTTGTAGCTGAGATGGCAGCGTGTGGTGCTGGAGAGCAAGAGTAAGGCAAATTTCTGGTTTCAGGGGAAAGGAAGGAGAGTCGAGAGGTAGGAAACTGGGGAGCTGGGATACGTGCACTTGAATTAAAAAAAAAAAAAAGTGCATCCTCCTGGACAGAGAAGCAGCTTCAAGTGTATTTTGCCATTTTTGCAAAGCTCCTGTTGGAACGTGATTTAATCTCATTGGGGAGGGATTCAGGGCAGAATCAATTGCAGCTCAAGGAAGATCAATGAAGAACAGATCTTCACACTTAGTTCAGGACAAATGGTGTTTCAGTGGGTAAGTCACTTGCAAGCAGAAAGAAAGCCCCTTCTGCCTGACCGGAAACTACCTTTGTGGCATCTCCTCATAGTGCCTGAGAATGGAAAGGCCGTTCCTTTGCACAGCTTCTACCCCAGGCTCCTTACTGCCCAAACCAGGACAGCCCGGCTCCTCCACTCTTACCTCCCAGGACTCCCAGTACCCTCTTGTAGGTGACTTCATACTCCAGTGCGTTGCCCAGCCCTTGGCTTCCATCAGCGGCTTTCCAGGTCAGCAAGAAGTCTCCTGTTGTCATCAAGCTGACGGAGAGGTTTAGAGGTGGGAGGGTGGGAACTGGTGAAGGTACAACCCATGAGAGGAGATAGTGAGGACAAGGACATGAAGAGGTAAAGAAAATGCCTGGCTGATATTCTCTGAATGGTAGAATCTGGACTGATGGCTGATCACTGTTCTGCTTTTCTTGTTACTGTGGGATTGCACCATTGTCAATGAGGTCAATGCTTTCCTGTCACCTTTAACTCCTAGCTCACATTCCCTTAGCAAAGGTTTTTGCTTCCATAATAGCAAGGTTGTACATATGTATGTTATGCAATGCTTACTCTAGAGAAGTCAAAGTAGGCAGGTAAAATTAACAAAGCTAGGAGTGGGGACAGAAGTTCTGTGAGAACTGTGGGACTGCAGTCCTCCATTCAGACTGTGACGTCCTTTATGCCACAGGAACACTTCTGAGGATTCTAGACTTCAATCCACAGCAAACTGCTAACATATGGAATATGATTCAATACTCTAGGGACTGTAGCAGCACCTTCAAGACTTGAAGAGCTGTCAGGTCAACTCATTAATTAACCTGACAGATACTTCCTCAAGAATAAATACAAAATAACTTCTTCCTATTCCTTTTCTGGTTTTCTTCTCATCCTCCAATCTCTTTGCTGTTTACCCCTCCATCTTCTGCTTTTACTATTATTCTTTTTCTCCTTCCCCATCTCTTCTTTTTCTGCCCTTCCTCTCCCTCGTGCTATCCATTTTGACTGTTCTGTTTTCTCCTTGAAAGGAAGCAGAAGTAGCAAAAAGATAGTGCAAGACATAGCCTAATATCTCTGAGAGGAAACCAAATGAGTCCAATGCATACAACTTCTGGTTTTCTCACAGTTTGCTTTGCAGAAATTATTTCAACATAGCTATGCTCTTATTGGCATAAGCCTTCTTTGCCATTTTGCTTAGTTATTATCACCACAGCATCTAGTGTAACAGATTCTTCTTCACTTACTTGGATGCAATAACTAACATGTCCCACCATATTTTGTGTGTGTGCTCTCACATCAAAAAGCAGGGGAGAGTGATTGAAAAGATAATGACAAGAACTTAATTAGCATGTCCTGCTTCTTGTTCTTCCTCATCCTGTACATATCCAGTTTCTTTCTAGCCTGGACATAACACTGGTGTCTGCTATCTGTCTCTGAAAGAGAAAACAGTCAGAAGATGGATGGGAATATAAGAAGTAGTGAGAAAATGAGCACAAGCTCTGCTACTGTAGTAGAGAAAGCATAGACAGAGAAATGAGGATCTGGGTGATGAGATCTGCTGGGAATATCCCCAGTGTTATTAATCTTATGGTGCATGGGTTTCACAAGTAAAATTTGGCACTTCACAGGAAAGCCGAAGGCAAGAGGTCTCCAACAGCAGAGAAGGTTGGACTGTCATTATGTCACCATTCATCAGAATTTTATCATGAGTCTTACGACTGAGAAAGCCTCAGCTGTTTGACTCTGCTTATTTGTAAATCAAAATGGTTGTGTGAAGAAAATAAGATGCTGGCCTACAACCTCTAAACAAAAGCGGGAATTGTTTTTTATGGGGTAAAATTCATTTTCAAGAAATATTCAAATTCAGAAGATAAATCAAGAGGGTTAAGCTTGATGTTTTTAAGCCTCATTGGACTTCATGCCTTTAAAGAAAAAGGGCCTTATTACACTAGCTAAAACATCAAACACATATTCCCTTTTCTGTTCCTCTCTCTCAGACAAGATTTGCAGCCATTCTAATACAGTGAACTATGACCTAAGACTTCTGATTGATTGTACCTCTGTCTCTCTTCCTGAACTGCAGAGGCCTGATGCTCCATTAAACTTCAACACAGATGGAAGGCTGGTCAAGCTAAGCCTGAGTATAACACAGAAAGCCTGAAAGAGCAGATCTCCCCAGCGAGAAGCCGGTTGTCTCCTATGAAAGATCTTTTGATATTCTCAGTAGGAGGAAATGAGAGTACCAAGATCAACTGGACAATGCTGAATGTGGATTTATTTAGCTGAGCACTCAGCATCAATGTCCTAGGATCAGCATGATTGAGAGTCCTGGTAAATCTCTGTATAGTTTTGCAATAAACACGGGCCCAAGCTGAATGGGAGGTCCTCAAAACCCTAGTTAGTGTAGTGTTGACTTTTGTACCCCATAATGACAGAAAGAATCTGGGAGACATTTAGGAAAACAACTTCTAAAAACATAATTACAGATTTTTAAAAGGCCACACAAGTGTTCTCACCAATTTACTGCTCTTCTAGCAGTCAAGAAAGTACAAGATATGAGTGAGTGCTTTACTGTTTCAGACATAAAACCAGACGCTTCATTAAGCAGGACATTCAGCTTTGCCTTTGTGGGCTGTTGTCGTGGTGGTGAATACATTCATATATCTACTGAATAAGCCCACTTGCCTTAGTGAGAGTTATGGCTCTAGGAAGTCATATGCAAAAGCAAGAGACACCCTCTCTGGTTAGCTACAACGACATTTAAGCCACAGAAAGGGGACAGCTTCCTGACAAGGAAAACATATTTGAAAAGTCTAGTGGCTGAAAACTTTGTGTCCCTCTATCAGTAAACAAAGAGACCTCATAGATGGATTTGCAGGGAACCTCCTTTTCCTTTTGTAAAAAAGGCCTGTGCAAGGAGGAGCTGTGTCTGTGTTGAGGAAAGGTCACTGTTAACCTGGAAGAATGAATGTTCCCTTTCCTGAGAATTCAGACTCCAAGAACTGGTGCTGGAATTGCCTCTGCTATGATGGGAACTATGACCCATGGTCGGCTTGGATGAGAGCACTTCTTTTAAGAAACAGCAGCCAAAAGGTGGTAAGGACTGACTAAGCCATTCCTAGCAGCCCTAGGGAAGAGGATTCCTAACCTTGCAAGAAGTACCTGTACCCAAGCCAAGGTATCTTGTGGTCCAAAACTGAGACAAAGGTTGTTTCACTCATCATAGGGTTACTGCTTGAGAAACCAGAACGTCCATGGCATGTAGTACTGCGCATCACATGCTAGGCATGGGAATGCAATTCTCCCAAGCATCAGAGATATGTGTCAATCTCCAGAAAGATAGTTGTGCAATGTTGTGCTGGTTTTGGCTGGGATAGAGTTAATTTTCTTCATAGTAGGTAGTATGGGGCTGTGTTTGAGATTTGCGCTGAAAACAGGGCTGATAACACAGAGATGTTTTAGTTACTGCTGAGCTGTGCTCACACAGAGTCAAAGCCTTTTCTACTTCTTATCCCACCAGTGAGTAGGCTAGGAGTGCATAAGAACTTGCAAGGGGACACAGCTGACACTAACTGACCCAAGGGGTATTCCATACCATATGGCTTCATGCTTAGCATTTAAATCTGAGGGAAGAAGAAGAAAGGGGGGCATTCAGAGTGATAGTGTTTATCTTCCCAAGTAACCATTATGGATGATGGAGCTCTGCTTTCCTGGAGATGGCTGAACACCTGCCTGCTGATGGAAAGAGGTGGATGAATTCCTTGCTTTGCTTTGCTTTGCTTGTGTGTGCAGCTTTTGCTTTGCTTATTAAAGAGGTTTTATTTTGACCCTCTGGTTTTCTCACTTTTAACCTTCTGATTCTCTTCCCCATCCCTCCACGGAGGAGTGAGCAAGCAGATGTGTGGTATACTGTTGCCGCTGGGGTTATACCATGACAAATGGGTACATTTTTGAGTATCTTTTATTTCAATACCTGCTATTCAATACCTCAAGGCTCCAACACTTATGAGCAATGACTAGGTTCCTCACTTGCACAGGTGCTTTACCTCTGCCCTGTCAGCTGTGTGATCAACAGCTCTACGTTCCCTTTCTCTTAGGAAGTACCCAGCCTTCACTGTAGTTCTAAAGAAAAGGAGAATATCCCTCAGAGGCAGGACAAGTTAACAGAAATAATGAAGAGACACCTATTGTTGAGGGAAAGAAGGCAGATATCTAACACTGGGACAGACAAAGTCACAGCTCAGACTAGCAATAGGTAGGCCTACTCAGATCTGACATTTCAAGACTAGTCAATTTAAGTAAATATACCAGCAGGCTTTGAACATTGCCATGGATTTTGAGGTCTTGCCTTTACCGCTCATAAGTCTCCCACTGACCTACATCTGGAGTGTTTGGTATACTCCTGGTAACTACATATGTGTACACTCACAGAGTCTCCTACTCTTTCTGTCACCAAGATGAAAGTAGGAAATAAAGGGAAAATGGAGAGATATCAGGCTAAGGGAAAAGGAACAATAATAGAAGACAAAGGAGGAAAAAATAGAGGCAGAGTGCCTAAAATTACCTCACATAGCTCCAAGCCCCAAAACCAAGCATGGAGGCAGAAGAAGACTGATAAGATTCTCATCCTTACACTGTTGCACATGAGCATTATCTTACGTCAGTTGACAACCGCCTGCATCACTGGCTGATCTTCCTCAAATGCAAACCCTGCAGCCACTGTTCTTCCTTCTTCTTGTCACCTCACAAAGCAAAACTCAGATTGTTAACTAGGAGGTTAACTAGGAGAGTTTGGGCCTTCTGTTGGCCACAGACCACTTCTCCCATCAGCACTGACGTGGTCTATCAGAGTGGCTTCATAGGAACATAACTTAATAATGCTAAAACTTTCTGCCTCTTCACAGAGGACAAGGACAGAGCTTACTGTTTGGAACTAATGATAGGTCTTCCCACCCCCTTCCTTCACCTTGAGAGTAAGAAATAACCCCTAAGTTATGAGAAGAAATTAATTATCCATGTTGATTCACCCATCTGATCCATACAAAGTACACCCTGCTGTTCCATTGAATCACAAACCTGTCCAGAAAGAAACACTTCCCTGCCTCTCTTGCCACTTCTACTCACAAAAATGTTTTTCTAGTGAATAAAGATTCAGTCCTCAGATTTCCTCACTTTAAGACCTGATTGACAGGATTTTTAAGTCCTTGTTTGTTTGAGGAGAGGGGGCTCCTTGCCAATTCCTTCCCCACAGTAAGAGCACATTTGCCTTACCTGAATGCTGAGTGGTCTTCAAGTCAGGTGCTTCACAGCAGGTGGTTACTTGACTTCCTCATTTATTACTTCACATGGAGTCAATGCAAACGCACCTGCCAGTGGGACACATGCAGCCCTACCCCTTCAAATGAGCCTGTGCTCTTATTTCCCTTTCAGTTGTCCTGTTGTACTCTTCAGCACCAGAGCATGTTTGATTTGTTCTCTCTGACCTTCCTGTTTATAGCATAGGTCCAGCAATTAGGTTCCTGATCAGATGTCATACAAATAAGAGGAAGAGTGAAGGAATTACTTTTCACTGTTACGTTTTGCTTAAACAGTTTCTAAGAAATGACACGTTTTCCCTCATATAAAGTGTAATGATCTCTTAACAGAAGCTGAGCTTTGCTGCTGTTCTCTTTTCTTGTGAGCTGCACTCAAAATGTGTTCCTTATATCACCCTTCTCCTTGTGTGCAATGTTTTCTGAGAGGAAAACTCATTGCCGTAAAGTTAAGTGGTCATTAAATAAAACATTAGTTTACACTGAGAATGTTGCCTTAAAGACACATTGCTGTTACTAAGCCTGACCTGTAGAAAACTGTTTCCAATCAAATAGTAGCACTAGAAGCATGGATTCTGCTTAAATCAAACCCACAGTGTGAGGCATTAAAATTCAAGCCACGCTCTGATTGCATATTTTAATTTAAGTGATAAAATCACTTTGCATCAGTAGAAGCGTGGAAAATACACTCAGAGACAGTGTAATTTAATGTATATTTAGATCTTCTTTTTAATCTTGAAAAAGAAAAAAGGCAGGGGAGTGGTGTCATCTAAAGAAGTGAGAGGCACTGAAGTTTCTTACTGTTTTCTCTAACCTAGACTGCAGTTTCTGTGAATACACTACTACAGCTTTGAGCAGGACCTTTATCAATTGAAAGTACCAGAGTTCAGGCAACTTTGGGTTACATCCTCCAGAGCATACACGATTGCTTATGAATCAGTGGCAGCTGGAAGTGTGTCAGAAACACTTTCAAGAAGCTAAAAGAAAAGCAGAGTAAGTCAAAGAGAGGGAAAAGAAGGGAAAACAACTTTGCTGTAATTTTCAAGATATGCTGTTAAAATGAATGTTGCCCACAGTGCATGGACATAAACTCAAGAATGGAGACCTTTTTAATTTGTGGTCCCCAAGGGACCTTTCCTCTAATAAAGCTAATAAAGAGGTGTAAGCTTATTCCTTTAGTTTCTTCTTAGCAGAGAGAAGAATAATCCAACTTACATGCAGAGACCTCAGTGGAGAAAACTGAGACCTGGTAGTGAATACTCATGCACTATGCCTCTTGAAACTTCAGTTATTCATAAGTAATTGCCCTTTCTTCTTTTCATGCTTGTTAAGCCCACTCACACTGTGTGTGATTCCAAGCAGTAGTCTTGTTACTCCTCTCACTTAATTTACTCCAATTAGGTTTTGTTATCCTTAGACACAAAGAATCTACCTATCAAATGGAGTGCTTCTGCAAGAGCAATGCTTGCTGAGCATGAGATTAAAGTTCCTTTGAATGGAACTGAGGCATGCCTCTTCAGCAAAGCTGCTACAGTAACTTGCACATGCACAGCCCCTGGCTGGATCAGTGGTAGCAAATTCACCACCATCAGTTACCTTGTTAGTCTGCACAGAAATCACTGTGCCAAGACATACCTATGCTGCAAGGGCCTGGAAGAGTTTTGCCTTTAGGAAGTGGAAAGGCAACTTCCTCTATATAATCAGGCTGTGAAGTGCAGCCTTTCTTTTTAAAGGACTCAGAAAGGGAGTTAACTACCATGTTTGTTCTCTACCTAAAGGGAAATCCAGTAACAAACTTCAGCAGCAACTTAGAGTAGAGGTTCAAGAAAACTCTTCTGACAGAAAGACCAGCAAGGAGGGCTGAGTCTAAATCCCTGGATTTCTCCTGCTTTGTTTGCTGAGCCACAGTGAAAGCAGCTTTCATGGGTATATACAAAAAGCAGTGACCAGATGAATTCAGTGGTAAACTCTGGGATGGACTGACCAGAAAGACTTTAATGAATCTTTTCAGAAACCAGAGAATTCTGAATTGACAAGACACCAAAAGGCCATTTGTTAGTTAAAAATCTTTTATACCGGAGTGAGATATAACTCAACTGAATGGATGCACAAGTCAAACCTTTCAGCTCCAAGACATGAGGAAGAAACTAAACCATCCTTTAGACACTGCGAGTCCTGTCGTATCTGTATAAGCCAAATAAGATTAAGTTCATGACCAAGTAAATAAAAACATAGACAAACACTTTACTAGAAAAGATGCATGCAGTTTAAAAGATGGCACATGTCACAACGACATTCTGTTAGTGAGTGCTAAGAAAGACCCAGTGGTTCTGGCCCACATTCACACCACCAAACAAAGAAACAGCAGGCTATGAGCTCCTGAAAGCAAAGTTTAAGCCAGAAAGCTAAAATTGCAGTCCTACACAGTAGCATTCTTCAGTGGTCCTGGTTTTATATGCTGTGTCAGATAACAGAGGCTCAGTGCTTGATTGATTAAACTGTGTTAGGGGAAAGGGGACTATATTTATTAGTATCTGGTAAATTTTTGAAGCACATTTAGTTAATATAAGATGGGGTCCACCTAATCAAAACTGAATCAGTGCTGCTGACATTTAAGATTAAAACAACTATGAGGCAATTTCAAAAGGAAAACCAAGGAAATCATGCCAGATGTGGAAAGTAAATCATTCAGATTGGCCTGTCTGTGTGGTCTGAAATCACAGAAAGCCTATCACTGAGAATAATGGATAGAATAGAAGGTAAGAAAATAAAACGAAGAAAAGCAATAACCCAGGTAAGCAGAGCATATAAAACCATGCAACTAAATCAAGACAAATGCACAAATATGCCTACACGAATACTTCCCTTTTAAAATACAGTTTAAATGGCAAAACTATAGGCAAATGCCTTTTCTGGGGAAAAAAAATAAGAACAATCAAAAAACAAAAACAAAACCAAAATGTAATAGGCATTATGAAAATTTGATGAAAAGAAGATATTCGGTGAACACTAATACATAAATATACATTTTGTATAAGAACTGTAGTTTGCATTTACACAATAACGCTAAAGAAATTATACTGTAAACAGAGTATGTGTCAACCATTGTGTTTTGCTACAGAATTTCAATGGCTGCAGGATTTCATGCCATGCTAAATGAACAGTATACTGTTTGTGCTATGCTATCAATCATGTGAACAAAAGGAGGTGAACGAAATGCTACAGATTACCAGAGACCCTTAAGGGCTAGGTAAACACCACAGTGAACCATGATGAGGCTGTGTTTGCACTGGTAGATTAAACCAGGACAAGGCAAAGGTTTGACCTCTGGAATGAGATTAGTGTGAGGTGTCGCTGCTTATGGCAGCGGGGTTGGAACTAGATGATCTTAAGGTCCTTTCCAACCCTAACTATTCTATGATTCTATGATTCTATGAGATCATGGACTCCACTCAACTGTTAGTGAACGCTTTGCCATGGCTTTTGTTTATGTCAATGGGCAAGCCAGGGACACTTTCCAATATGCAGTGTGGAAGAGGCCACCTTCTATTGTTGTGGAAAGAGCTTGGATACACAGATCATCCATGACTGTTCCAGGTCAGTAGCTTTTACAGCCAGAAATGGACCTTGGTCTATTTTATATGCAAGTACAGCTTCTACTTTTTTCGCCACTATAAGCGATTGCTTCTTGAAGCTATTTGTGAAAGCACTCACAAGAAAAGAAACAAACTGATTTAGTCCTGAATAATATACAAGACCTAAATTGAAACAACAAAGAGACACAATTTACTAGAATAATGTCTTAAAGGCATGCATAAAAAAAATAACAAGACTGGCAAAAATAAGCCCGAGAAGCTGTTAAAAGGTCAGATGTTTGCAGTGCCAAAGGGGCTGTTTAAAGATCATTTAGAAATTCAAAAGTGAACTTAGGCCTTTTGTAAGTCTTGCTATGCTATAAAGGTAGGGTTATTGTAGCCTTAATGTTCTGAAAAAGTAAATGAGGCAAGACCTATAGACAAAAATGATAGCTTATAATGATATTTTCCAAGTAAATCTTTCAGTTTAATAAAATATAATTACTTTCTTTACAAGCCTTGCATAACCTACATTCTTACTCAATTACTTTCTTGCAGTAAATAATCAAACGCATTAACAGGCCTCAACATCAGAGAGAAAGAGCTATGAAATGCAGGATTTTGAGAAGAATCTAGGGAACTACTGACCTGGACAAAAGCTGGCTTTTGTACAGGACAGGTGCTACAAACTATAATGAAAAATAGAAATAGAGAGAAATGTCCTGCGGAGGAGTTAACAGCTTTTGTAGAGAGAAATCATGCTTCATAAAACTAGTAGAGTTCTTGGAAGAACTCCAGAAGCAAACAGATACAGGGTTATCCAATTAGAGCACTACACCTAGGAGTCTCCAAAGCTTGATGAAGTTCCTCAACAGTGCAGTTCCAAGAAACTAAGAGATAAAGGGAAGGTTATCATGAAGATTAAAGTTAGTTAAAGTCAGAAAACAAATGAGATAAATTAATGGTTAGTTTTCATACTGGAGAAAAGCTTTAAGTGAGTTCTCCCAGGAATTTATAATCTTCAACATAACTTTACATGAACTGGGAGACTGAATGATGAGAGATCTCATCATCTCTCACCTGAGAGCTGGGTGGCTGACAAAGACAAAATTTTATCTGAGGTACTGCAACCTAATGATATTGGAGAAACCACTATGTTATTATGTATAAATGGGGTGTTACATTAGAACCATAGTCCCATAGATTCATAGAATGGGTTGTGTTAGAAGGGTTCAAACCCCCTGCCATGGGCAGGGACACCTGCCACTAGACCAGATTGCTCAAAGCCCTCTCCAGCCTAACTTTGAACACTTCCAGTGATGGGGCATCCACAGCTTCTCTCAGCAACCAGTTTCTGTGTCTCACCAGCCTTCTTGTAAAAAACCTCTTTCTTATACCCAATCTAAATCTATCCTCTTTCATTTTAAAGCTCATGTCCCTTGTACTGTTACTACAGGTCTTGGTAAAAAGTCTTTCTCTGTGTTTCTTATAAGCCCCCTTTAGGCACTGGAAGCTGCTCTAAGGTCTCCCCAGAGTCTTTTCTTCTCCAGGCTGAACAACTGCAACTCTCTCTGCCTTTCTTCATATGAGGGGTGGTCTAGCCCTCTGATCAGTTCTGTGTCCAGAAGTGGACACAGGCCTCCTCTCACAAAGAGGCAGAATAGAGAGGCAGAACCACTTCCCTCAATATGCTGGCCACGCTTGTTTTTATACAGTCCAGGGTACAACTAACTTTCTATGGTGCAAGTTCACAATCCTGGCTCATATCTAAGTTTTCATCCACCATTATTCCCATGTCCTACTCTGCGGGGCTGCTCTCAATCAATTGATCAAGTCAGTGTTCATAAATATGTAGAAATAAAGAATTCTAACTATTCAATAAGATCAAAGAAGCTGTGAGAGAAGAAAAGTAATAGTAATGGGTGAGTCCAATCATCATAGACTAGTTAAATAATATGTTTCTTGAATATCATGTTGAGCTCTTGCCATCTCATCTCTGAAGGAATACTGTAGAGTACTGTGTAGAAATAGAAAAAGTATAGAAGTGTTATCAGAAAAATACAATCTCCAGGAAGAGAGAATTACTATGGAATTCTTCTGTTTGGAAAAAGAAACAATGAAGAGATGATTTGACAGAAGTTTATAGTATCTCAGACAGGAGATGATGAATATGGAAAGATGAATTATTAATTCTCCTACAGCAAAACCAAAGGAACAGATTATCATGTAACTGGCACAAAATGAATCCAGGAAAATGTGGGCCTTTTTTTTTGTTTGTTTGTTTGAATGTTTTTATTTATAAACAATTTGATTAATACTTTACTATTGGACATTATGAAGCAAAAAATTAAGTGGTTTAGAAAAGGATTAGTTAAATATCTAAAGGCCAGAGCCGTTAAGTACGTATTATCTACAACAGCTTAGATGCAACCTCCAAACCAGAAGCCTCTGGGCCAGGTACCAGATAAACATATCAGTTGGGATTCAGTTATTTACTGTATACTTTTCTATGTTTAGTACACTCTGCCTTTATGGATCCACAGCAAATATCAGCAAACAGAGAATACTGGGCAAGGTAAACCAACTATTTAGACCCACGGTGTTACATCTTCTGTTCCTATCTTACAGTCTACTGCAGGTAAAAGGGGAGAAAAGGGTGCCTCTAGACGGTGAAACAGCACTGTGAATCCATCGTGCATCTGCAGTGAGTGAAATAAACTCAAAACATGCATCAGCATCCTGAATGTAGCAGGACAAACAGGACAGAATCACACTGCAAGGCTACAGCAGATGTAAAAGTGCTCATCTTGAAAGTTTGCAATGTATCTGCATGCTGTGAACAGGGAGCTGCAGTATTTTTTTAAAAGGGAATAGAAAAAGCCATACAATTGTTTCAGATAGCTTTACATCTACTTTTTTAGGCAAACAAATTTGCCTCCAAGAACAAGGACTACCATCTGCTTCTCTACCAGCAAACTGGAAAGGACAAAATGAACATACAAAGATATTGCCCCAAAGGTGGCTCATGTTGAGCAAGTTTGCAGAGAAGTCTGGGTCCACCCAGCTAACACCATGGTGAAACATCTATCATGTAATATGAGGAGTGAGGATCAAGGCTGGAGCATATGGAATCCTGGCAGCCACTTAAAAGGGGCCAAAAAAGGCATGAAGTCATTGTGCTACGTATTCCCCACATACAGAACGTGGCATGAAGGGTTTCTTTTCATGGAAATTTCAGCTCTGCAGTGAGAGCAGAGGGAACATGCAAGGAGTGAGGAGAAGAGGCAGAGATCATTCATTGGAGCTGTATGGGAGTATGATTGTTTGCACAAATGTGTCTGAATGAACAAGAAACGGCACAGCAACTGGCAGGATAGGTTGGGTTTGTTTTTCATTACCATGCAGAGATGCAGGGTTCTCAGAAATTCTCCAGCTCTTGTGCCCTGAGGTTTTGGAGGGCTTTCCACTGCAGGCTTCCTTTCCCAGGAAACCATTCAGCCCCATTTTCCTTCCTTACATAAAAGACAACCCCCAAGCCAGCGGAAACAGAATAACAGTTCAGCCAGGATCTTAATTAGAACTACTGAGGTCACAATATACTTCCTTCCCTAATCTCATGCAAATTCAGGTAATACATTTCTGGTTGAGGAAGATTATGGTAAGGGAATAATAAACCGATCACTTAGAACAATAAACTGAAAAATGTCTGCTGTTAAAACATCGGTAACGTCTTTGGTGTTTGAGCATACCATAAGGAAAGGGTTGCAGTGATTTCATAACTGTATTTTGAATGTAAACAGAGAGTTGTAAAATATGATTTACACATTTTACTGTGTAAATGCTTACCTCTCCTTTCTTCACTATACAGCAAACACTGGTGAATCATCACTCTGATATACAGGCTGAGGAGCTGGAACTACTTGGTGGGAAAAAGCCCTGCAGAGAGGAGCATGTCATAATTGACTCCTGAATCATCAGAATGATAATTTCTCTCCTGCATATCAAAACCTAGAGGTGGAGAAGGTAGCAGCAAACTCCTTTTGCACAGTAACTTTGTGGCTCAAGGCAGCGATCAGGAAGCTGAAGGCCTGGAACTCACAACAGCTCCTAAGTCTTGAATCACCAGGCTACAGGCTTGTATAATGCTTTTTACCACCCCCACTGCAGATGAACCTCATGAAGAAGAGAACTGTAGATTTGTAGGAGCTTTGATTCTATAACCCAATAAGAAGTGGATTCCTTTGGCACTGCAGAGCTCTGAGATATGACCCCTGCTTCCAATGTTCATTACATATTTTATTAAATGATGCTTCAGTGGATATTGAACAATGAGTCCCTAGAGCAGAAACTCATTCTGCCTAAAACAATCATTATAGTTGCAAAAGAAAACCACTGTTTAGCTTCCCTATCCTGTCAATAGCATGTTATTCTGGAAGTTCCAAGTTCCTGAGATGGTCTTCAGATCATAATATCTATTCTGTGGGATCATGACAAGATATCATGATATGATACCATGATATGATACAAGTATTCTTGTATGTGTAAATCCTGTCTCCAAAAAGCATCTTCTGCAAATGTCCAGTGAAGTGCAGAAGACAGGAGGAATGGGTAGCTGTTCACTGAGTATGTAAGTACTGATGACAGTGCAAACGGGCTTCATCCAAAAGCTACTGAGCTGAATAAAAGTTCTTCCACAAGCTATTATTCCTGATTAATAAAACCACAGCAATTCGGGGTCTAACAAAGTGGTGCATATCAAAAATATGAATCCAGATACCAAATTTGCATATGAATTTGAATATCTCCTTTTAGTACCTGCCTAGATAGAGCGCAGTCATACAGCCTGGAAGAACTAGTTTGTGCTACTCACAAAAGGCCAAAGAAGAGACTAGCAAAAAAATGCATTGATTAGGAAAGGACTCAATTGAAAATCCCTTAAAGTGTTCATCAGTGCTCTCTATTAGAGACTGCAACTGCCTGCCTTTTGTTATGAAGAACACTAACGCTGAATTTGCTCACCTTTCAGACTTGGAATGGTACTTAGAAAGATTTAAATTCTGAAAAAATCCCAATGCATCTTACTGCAATTCTGAATCAGCCCTGCCCCATTAACCCAGCAGGAGGAATCAGCTGGCACAAACACAAAACTGCTTCTCATTATCTCTGTGAAATAATACAGCAAAATCAGGAGGAAGCATCCTACCTCACAGGCAACATAGCTGAACCTACAGAACTTTTTGAGGCCAGATCAGTTGAGCGAATCATAACGTTATCGTAAGAACAATGCTCTTTTAACATACCGAACGGAACATTTATAGGAGGAAATAACATTTTTTATTAGTACATATATTATAATTGAAAAAAAGAAACATGGTTTTTTGGAATGCAAGCCCACCTTCAGGTATGAAACCAAAGCCTTTTACTTATCACATAATGGCAGCTCGGAACAAACGCTCTCACTTTGCACCACTTTCTTTACAGCAGAACTGGAGGGAAAAAAATGGCTCCTCTTTCTCAACACAGCTTATTTCTCAGAAAAAGAAAAAATGAAAAGAAGAATATACATAGAGTAATTACATCATGCAGAAACAGCCAATGAACTTAAAGGAAAACACAGTACTTTAACACTTAGAGAAACCCCAGCAGATAGAGACTTGTGCACCTTCACAACATTTCTTACCTGTCATTTTCTGTTACCTGCCCCTTTCTCTTCCTCTCACTGCACCCTGTGAGCCCTTGGGTTTTCTTTCAGCAATGTATCATTTCCCTCATGGCTCTCTACAGCCTACCTTATGTATCCCAGTAATGCTCTCATCTTACCCTTAGAATATTCCATACTCAACTTTAACATTGACAACGATGTCCTGGACTTCAACATTTTTTTCTTGTTTTTTATTTACCCTTCTATTACTGTCTGGAGTTTTTTCACCTTAGACAATACCCATTTCATGCCAGTAGTGGAAAGGTAGAGATAAGAAAGCTCCTTGGTGACTCTAAGAACTATTTTACACACACACAGAAGTTCAACAAAATTGCTCTTAAGAATATGAGTTTCCTTCCAAGGTTTCCAAGCCTGTCTTCTTCTGATAACATTTTATGCTGCTAAGTCTGCATTTCCTGCCTCCAAGTTTTGCCTCGGGCAACCTGGTGCCATTGCAAGATGACTGTGATCTGTCACAGGATCATGAGGAGGATAAACTGCTCTTTGTGGATAAGACAGAAAGTTTGCAAAAATACCAAAGGGCAATATTTGGATTGTCTTCCATGCCAAATCTGTGAAGGTCATTGAGAAGGATATTGAGCTACTTCAGGCCTTTCAACACATTGCACTGCAAGTTCAAAGAGGGAACTGGTATTTATTTATTCTTAGGTTTGGGGGTTCCTTTCCATCAGGTAATTGGAACTTCTTTCAGTTACCTGTATCTTTGGTATTCATTAATATTTGCCTAGTTAATGGGTTTCTGTGATCCCCAAGGACTGCTGCCATGAAAAGTAATCATCTGATTTCAGGTTTTTGAAAAGCTGAATAGCCTGCATTTTTGATACAGCCTTTTCCTTGCCAGTGATGGATTCATCATCAGATACAGACTTCTCAGGTGTTGCCTTGCCTTCAGGAAGTTTCTTGACTTGGTGGTCTTCCTGACTAACATCCATCTTCCCACTGGGTTTTAAGCTGTGGAAGCAATAGTCACCAACCTGGCAAAGGAAAACTGGCTCACTGCTGTCAGGATTTAACACCACCAGGTTACCCTCTGATAAAGGCTGCTTTTTGGGAAGATCATTTCCCTTCTGTAGGACAGGCAAACAAATCTTTGTAGGTTCTGAATGTCCATGGACATCTACAGGGACAACAAGATAGTCTCCAAATGTATCCAGGTGCAATTCAGGAGAAGAGGTTGGTGCTTGACCTGAAAATGGGGCTATGACACCGGTTTTCTCAGGAGAAGACTCATGGCCAGAGCAGTCACTGGGGCGCTGGGGCTCCTTTGAGTCAAAGGGCAGCTCCCCAGCAGTGACAAGTGGTGGATGAGTGGAGCCGCTGGCTGATGGCAGTGACAGGCTCTCTGTGGTGATGTACTCCAAGGGGCACTGCTGAGGAGATGCGACACAGCCAAGAGCCTTTGGAGATTTCTGTTCTCTGCTCACGTTTGTGCCTTCCCCACAGGCTGGTGGGGCCGGTGAGGCTTCTTCTTCATCACTGGGGTGCTGCATCATTTCCTTCTGCTCTGGGAGCAGGAAGGGCTGTGAAGGACCTGCTCCTGGCTGGTTTTGTCTCTGTGGAGACTGTGGATAGTCTTCCTTTGGTAGGGTCACATACTGAAGGGAAACTGATTTCTCACAAAGTCCCACTGGGTCCTTTTCCAGCATTTGATGCATATCAGGCTGGGAGGACACCACAGGGCAGTACAAGTACGGACCATTGAAAGCCATGCAATGGATTGCTGCCTGGGAAGCAATACCTGCATCAGCACTATTTCTCCTTGAAACAGGAAAGGAATGATGAACTGCCTGACTTGAGCAGACAACTGGGGCATGCTCTGGCTCATTTAAAGCATGGTATGAGTTTTGTAGGTCCACTGCCACAGGGGAAATATCTGTCTTTTTAGCCTGCTCTTCATGAGACTCTGTCAAAGTCTTCATCTGCCTAAATGTGGGAAAGTTGAAAGTTCCTCATGAGAGATATTATTGTGGTAAACATCAAATATAAAACAAGTTTAGTTGAAAAGACACATAGCTACACATAGGGTTAGGAAAAAATGCTTCTTGGAGAAGCAGACTAACCCAGATAGCAAAAAATTGTATCCCCTGCCTAAAATCAACTTGAATAGACTTTCTAGTGACAGAACATTTGATTACATCCTGCCACGACTTAGGGAGCATTTTGAGACTCTCACCCATGGAGTCACTGTAATGTGCTGTTCACTTACCTGTCCACAACTTGAAGGAAGCTAGCCTGCTCCATCTTCTCTGACAGACTGCATTTGTTGAAGTCCAGCTGGCTGCTTGTTGGCCTGTGTCTTAAATGCACTTTCTGCAAATGAAAAAGCAGACATGGCAAAAGAGCAGTGTCTCACTGGCAGTAGAATCAAGAACCATGGACAAGGAAAACAAAAAGGAGAGCCTACAGCATCTGGCAATAAGGATACAACTCCACTGATATGACTAGAAGGTGTGTTCTGTTTCCCAGAAGATGCTTGCTTCAAACCTGTATTGCCTTACCAGTGACCAAACTACAAGTGCTCAGTGAGTCAAAAAGGAAGGATGCCCTCCCAGTCTTGTTATATGTGAATAGAGAAGGACTAGTAGATGTGATGGTAGGTGGCTGTCTTGGCCACAGTGATCATGAGTGATTGAGTTTAAAATTTTCAGAGTAATAAGCAAAAGGACAGCACAGTTGCTACCCTGGATTTCAAGAGAGCAAAATTTAAGCTATTTGGAGAGCTACTTTAAAGTCTTCTCTAGGAATCTACTTTTGAGGGCTTGTGAGTCCACAAGTGCTAGCCAGTATTTAGAATCCACTTTTTAAAAGCACAGTAAAAGGAAATTCCAGTGTCTCCTAAGTCAAGCAAGTGGGACAAACAACCAGCTTGTCTGAACAGGGAATTCCTTCTGGAGATCAAGAAGAAAAAGGAATTGTATGATCTCTGGAAACAAGGTCAGACTTCACAGGAAGATTACAGAGCTGTGGTTCATAGGTGCGGGGAGAAGGCATGAAACACCAAAGCTCCAAATGAAACACCAAAGCTCCAAGAGCTGAAGCTGGCCAGTGTTGTATCAGACAACAGGAAGGGCTTTTTTAAGTACGTTACTAGCAAAAGGAGATCTAAAGAAAACATTAGACTGATACCTGTTGATGATGGTTACCTGACTAATAGGAATGATGAAAAAGCAGAGGCATTCAATGGATTATTTTGCCTCAGTCTTTAATAATACTGATAGACCTTTGACTGTCCAGTCCTCTGAGTCAGAGGACCACGAGCGTGAGAACAGTGATTTTCTGCTTGTGGACACTGGAATTCTAAGGGACTGGCTGTACCAGCTGAATGTTTGCAAGTCCATGGGTTTGATGGGATTCATCCTAGAGTTCTGGAGGAGTTAGTGGCTGTTACGGCAGGACCCCTCAAGGTCTTATGAGTATGGTGGTTCCTGCTGCCTTGAAGCTAGACTTCTTTGTCTAGCAGTAGGCTACTTCGTGTTGTGCTTGACAAGAACATAGTTATGTTGAATATGACCAGAACTTCTCCTAATAATAAGGCATAGACTAAAGAAGATACCTGTTCATCATGGAGACAGTAAGAGTTCTTAACATTTGAAGTCCTGAAATAGAGAAATAATGAACCCTTCAAGGTACAGGTCCTTCTTACCCCCAGGTAGCTCTGGATCAGGATACTCTTGCTGGGGTTTGGAATCTTCTCCTCCCACATTTTCTTCTTCCTGCAACAACACAAAGTTTTCCAGATTCACTTCTCAACATTCAACCATAATAGATTGCACCCCATAGACAAAGCTGCTCTGCACAGCAAGACACTGCCAGCACCCTGCATGCCATCACCCAGCTCTCACCCTTGCACAGACATGCACAGGGCTGCCCACTGCATACCAAGGCACATCTCCACATAGACCTCTCTCTCATGGGGGACAAGAAGCACCTCAGTCTTTATGCCACCCACATGGCCATAGAATCATAGAATCATAGAATAGTTAGGGTTGGAAAGGACCTTAAGATCATCTAGTTCCAACCCCCCTGCCATGGGCAGGGACACCTCACACTAAACCATGTCACCCAAGGCTTCATCCAACCTGGCCTTGAACACTGCCAGGGATGGAGCACTCAACCNCCCCCCTGCCCAGGGACACCTCACACTAAACCATGTCACCCAAGGCTTCATCCAACCTGGCCTTGAACACTGCCAGGGATGGAGCACTCAACCTCCCTGGGCAACCCATTCCAGTGCCTCTCCACCCTAATGGGAAAGAATTCCTTCCTTATATCCAATCTAAACCTCCCCAGTTTAAGTTTGAACCTGTTACCCCTTGTCCTGTCACTACAGTCCCTACTAAGAATCCCTCCCCAGCATCCCTATAAGCCCCCTTCAGATACTGGAAGGCTGCTATGAGATCCAACACACTGCTAAACCTCTTAGTCACAACACAAGCTTACCTGAGGAAACACTTACAGCTGCAGTAAGCAGCTATTAGCAAAGTGATGATTAGAGCTGGGAGCATCACTGGGAGAACCGCTGGTGGCAAAACTGAAACAGAGAAAAGAGAAATAAGTACCCACCTGCAAAGTGCCTGCTTCCCATTACAAGTTTTCACTCGGGTGTGGACATTCTTCCTCCAAGTCCAGAAACGGCAAAAATAAGTAAAGATTCCATCTCCAGTAGGCTGTACTGTGTGCTTTATGCAATCTTATAGTCACTCTACAGTATAAAAGACTTGATGGCCTATATTCTGTCTTCTTGCAGTCTTGGGCTCTTCAATCACTGATAGCAGAATGGACTGCTCGAATCAGAAAACAAGGATGATCTTTTGGTCAGGATCTTTGCTTGATTCTCTGTTTGGAAAACTGTACTCACCTTGTACGAGAGAAGTAGGGAAGAAGCTTGAAAGGTCATTCCTACTCAGCTCCTTCATTTACACTGCTGCTGTTCTGCAAGGATGCAGACACAACAGCCACGTTGTTAAGCAGCTCCAGATAGCTCATGTCTGGACCTAACTTTAACCACCACTGAGAGAATGTAGTTTTCTGTAGAGCTATTTCAGCCACTTACAGCCCACAAAACCTTATTGAAGCAGCCTGCATGAAAAGTACCGTTCTCAGTCTTCCAGGTGAACTCCTCACTCCACTCACTCCAAGGCCCCTCATAATCCAGAGGTGTATACACCCTTGCACGCATTCGCCCCCTATATTCTGTAGATGATGACAACATCTGCAGGGTGAAGATGAAGGGAGGTTCATCATTGTTGATATTTAACTTCTGGAGAGTCTGGGAAGAAAAAAGAAGCACAAATGATGAGGGTGAGAGAAACTGGCTTTCCCATTTGTCCAGTAAAGAGAAATCCAGGACTCCTGCCCTTTCCAAGACTTACCTTTTTATATTGGTTGTTTTCCCAATACTCAACTTGGTATCTCTGTTTTATGGAGTATCTAAAAGTGTGTTTTATCCACCTCAGTTCATACTCTTTGCTCTCTGTCACTGTAACTGACACGTTTGCAGGTGGCAGGACCTTAACTGGAACACACAGAATGTGTCAGGTATTTATCAACATACCGGTCCAGCACTCCCTTTCACCACTGTGAACAATTTCCAGACACTGAAAACAATTTTGTTTCATGCAGTGTAGGAAGTCTCAGCTTTTTAACACTTCTTAATTCTCTGCATCTTCATTTTCTAGTCAAATACATAAACCAGTAGGCCGCTAAATAGCAGAAAATCCATATCCATTAATGCTGACAGCACTCCCTGTGTACAGAAAAGCAGCAAAGCAATATTTGAAATATCTGTGCTGGTCCACCACATTTACAGAGATTTCCAGCTCTCTGGGAGCTACTGTCTGCTATTTTCTCCCACTGCAGGAGCATTCCCAGCCTTAGCCTGTGAAAAGAGCACCAAGTATCTTCAGATACATCCAGGCAGAGATGATCCACCTAACAAATCTCATTAGCAGAGGAGTCCTAACCCATCCAGAGTCCCGTTTCTTTCTTCATCAGTCCCAGTCTTTTCCTCTTCCCACCTGCTTCTCCCCATCACCAGTGTTCTCAGCCACACTCACCCAGACAGGCATGTCTCCAAGAAACAACCAGCAGATGTAAGAAACAATACAGCAACTCACTGTTCTTGTGGGTTTCAAACACCTTCTCCTCCGTCTTGACCTGGACAGACACATGGTACTGGCTCTGACTGCTGTAGTTGCTAACAGGGATCTCACAGCTTTGGACCACATATGGAACATGAGGCAAAGCCGTCTCATGCACAGGAGAGCATTCCTCTTCTCTGAGGGGACAAAAAGAGGTTGTGCTGAGACTGGGGGAATGGGATAAAGCAGAAAGTCCATGGGAGAGGCACAGACATGCTGCCATGGGCCAAGCACATACACTGATGTCGGAGTGGCCCTAAAGAACAAGCCAAAGAGGACGGAGGTAGTGATCACTTTCTTCACTTCCCAGCTACAGGTCAGAGTATCTGCACCATTGAAGAGGCAGCGAAGGTTCCTGGGCTGAATGTCACCTTCAGAGAAGATGAGAGCAAAGTAAGAGACAGGGAAGGTCTGGCTTCTCAACCAATGCTTCCATCCCTGCATGGCCCCACTCCATCCCATGTTACCTTCAGGGGTCTCCCATGACACCGTTGCGCTCCACTCGCTGTACTGCCCAGAGAAGCCACTGTTTCGCCCTGGTCTGGCTCGCACACGGGCAGTGTAGCTGATCCCTGGGACAAGGTCCTTGTGGCTGAGATGGCAGCGTGTGGTGTTGGAGAGCAAGAGCGAGACAGCTTTCTGTTGTTGGGGGAAAGGACGGGGAGTGGGGAGGGAGGATATTGGAGAGGTGAGGAATGGAAGAGTGGAGAGAAGACAGGGAAAGAGAGAAACTGCCACGCTGCACCTCCAAGCAGCGCCACAGGTGATGGTCCATGCACATGCTGCCATGCAATGCTCCCTGCTCCCATACTAGAGGGGCTTCAGCATGCATGCTGCCAGCATGGCACAGGCAGTACGCTGATCATGCAGAGCCCAAATCATATTCTGCACCAGCTACACAAGTTCGTAACAGACAACTGATCCGTGCAGAATTCTATGGCAATCTGACCAAGATACTTCACTTACAAACTAAAGATCACACTGACAGGTACAGAACAGAAACACATACACATCAAGGGAAATGACAGGGCAAAGAATAAGGACTCTTGAAAACTAAAGACCAAAACATATCCTTCTGAAAAGGGAAGCAGCTTCAAATGCATTTTGCCATTTTCTCACATGAGCCCACAAGCTTCTATTGTACTGTGATTTAATTCCATTTGGGAGGGATTAAGGGCAAAATCAATTTCAAATCAAACCCCAAGTGCAGTGCATTTTTGTCAGTGAAGAACAGATCTTCGCACTCAGTTCAGGACAAATGGTGTTTCAGTGGGTAAGTCACTTGCAAGCAGAAAGAAAGCCCCTTCTGCCTGACCGGAAACTACCTTTGTGGCATCTCCTCATAGTGCCTGAGAATGGAAAGGCCGTTCCTTTGCACAGCTTCTACCCCAGGCTCCTTACTGCCCAAACCAGGACAGTCCGGCTCCTCCGCTCTTACCTCCCAGGACTCCCAGTCTCTCTTGTAGGTGACTTCATACTCCAGTGCGTTGCCCAGCCCTTGGCTTCCATCAGCGGCTTTCCAGGTCAGCAAGAAGTCTCCTGTTGTCATCAAGCTGACGGAGAGGTTTTGAGGTGGGAGGGTCTGAACTGGTGAAGGTACAACCCATGAGAGGAGATAGTGAGGACAAGGACATGAAGAGGTGAAGAAAACACCTAGGTTAGCTTCTCTATTTCCAGAATATCTTATCCCTGCCACACCAAGTACTTCCTGCTTGAGTCCCTCCTCCAGCTCCAGATGCTCCCGTAATCTTGCTCTCTCCCTTCCCCACCCCATCCTCTCAGTGTGGAACTCTTCAGCAGTTTTCACAATGGAAGTGGAATTCACTTTCTGACTGAAACACAATGATCCCTAATGTTCATTGGAAAAATGAGAATTTGGTCTTTAATGCTTACCATTTTGGAAAAGATCAACATTAAGTTCTGCTTGAAGCATCTTGCTAGGTTTGAAGCTGTAAGTTGCAGACATTCCTATTCCAAAATATTCTGTAGCGTTACAACAAACCCAGTGCACATAGGAGCCTGGAGCTTCATGTAAGTCATTTTCTCTCTGGCGTTTGCAGAACATCTCCTCGTTGTTCCTGTGTATAGAAAAAGTGATCTATAAAGATACGATTCAGAGACCTATAGTTAATGCTGAATTAAATGCCAGAAACCAATTCTAATCCATTCTGTTATAATTTACTCATATCCTCTTCTCACTGTACCTATTAGTCCTGTTTTGCTTAACACCAGCATTTTTGTCAAATGCCTTCCCATTTCAAGGTTGTGCAGCAGAATGTTATCTTCTGGTACCAGTCTATTTTTGTTATTTGTTTAGCCTAACTCCATATAATCTCACAGGTTTTGTGTGAGGAAATGAAAAATAATGTCATGAAAATGCACCTTTTATCAGGAGTGAAACACAGGGAAGTTTCTGATGATCCTTATCTACTTGAAGACATTCATTTTGCAGTCCCAGAAAGGCACTTAAAAAACTTTCTCCAGCCAGAAAGTACTTCTATATCTTCAGTAGCTCTATTCTGCCAAGGGACCTTACTTATTCATTAAAGATCCCAGCCAGAATGTTAATCATTCTTTTAGATAGCCCTTCTCCAGGCCAAGGAGCATCATGAAAATTAGAAGCAATATTTTAACATAGACAGGAGAGGATAAGCTTTATGTGCTTGCAGTAGCCTGAGCTGCTGGAGAGATGTGTGGCTTCTTTTGTGCCCTCTGGAATCTTGTTTGTGCTGATGGCTTCATGCCCAGCGTATTATATTGTTCCAGCTCAGATGAGAAACATGAAATTGTGGATATCTAAAGCCAAATACTGTCTTCCAGGAGAGGATAGAGTCTCCTAGCCACCTATATGTCAGCAAACGTTATTCAGCGCTATTGCTATTTTTAAAACTTGGGTATTAGCAAGGAATTCAGGAATATATTCCTGAAATATGGATGGGACTGACCCTACATGTGCATACCCTTGAGCAAGAGTCAGCCCATTGTGAAATCCTGAAGATATTTCTATCTATTCATCAGCATCACCTTATGGTTTGGAATTTAGTCAACTATTCTTCGCCTGTGAGCTGTCTGTGTTTAACCGTTGGCCATTTTGATTTCAATTGTGTGACTGTCTACTCTTAATACCTGCTTGTCTGATTAATTCACTTCAGGTATGTTTCCTGCATAAACCACACACTCCATCATGTAACAATGTTCCAGAAAATCTTCAAGGGTCCGAGTAATTTTATATCATCTTTTCATAGAAACATTAGCTTCAAGGCCCTTTCCAAAGACCTTCCACTGATCTCAGATACTTTCAAGTCTATCAATTCTCTCTTCTTTACAATAAAATCAAGAGTTCTTTCTCTTTCCTTTCCTTCCTGTATCCCCAGACTCTAACACATTTTCTTCTCAGCTTTCCTTCTTTGTCCTCTTTTCTCCCATGACCATTCCTCCCTCTCTGTCCTTTCTTATCCTCACAACTGATACAGTTTGGTGATGTGTTTCCCTTCTTATAAGGAAACAGATGTAACAGAGAGATACTGTCATAAACGTATCAGTATCTCTGGGAGGAAAAGTGATACCACAGATGATCTTATCAGTCTTGTCTATCTATCAGACACGGAATCTAGACATGTTTCTCATAAGTGATCAAAACCATACTCTCAGTGATGTTCCTAAATGGGCAAAACAACAGGGGGAATGTCTCCTCCCTTTTAGGTTTATAAACAACACTCAGGTTTATACTCGCTCTGACACCATCTTCTCTACCCCACTAATAGTAACCTATATGCCTCACCTTACTTCATATCTATGATGCCACAACAAAATTATGGGAAAGTAACAGTAAAGGTTATTCGAGTAACTTCACTAGCACACCCTCTTCATTCCTCCCTTCCTAGAAGAGGACTCATCAGAAGGCACAACTTTAACCCAGTAAGAGAGAGGTGGCCACACTTCCTGAAAACTTGACTGCTTGTCCCCAGGATTCCGAGTTGCAGACAATTTCCCTTTGGGCTTTTATCCAGCACAGTACATTCCAGGTACTTACATTGTAATATCCGTTTGGTAAAGTGTCATACCAACAAGGGCATGAGCCTCTGAATGCTCCATCCAGGTGCAGGTCACCTGTGAGTTGTAGTCATTGTAGCAGCTTAGGCTCTTCATAGGGATGGTCTCTGAGAAGGGATTCAGGAAAAAAAGATGCAGTGATTGCAAATGTAAATAGTGACATTTTCTCTGAAGGTGGTATCTGTGCTGTGCTGTTAGGATATCACCTCTGGATGACAGAGATGTCAACATGCACGCATGAGTGTTCTCTCGCAAATAGTTTTTCTTGAGAACTACTATCAGCTTGGTCGAGGGGCTTTTTACAGGCAAAAAAGGGAAGGGAGGGAAAGGAATGAGAGGGGAGGGAAGGGAGAAAGAAGAACAAGAGAAAAAAATGAAAGAAAGAAAGAAAGAAAGAAAAAGAGTGAAAGAAAACAAAATAATGAAAGAATGAAAGAAAAAGGAGAAAGATAGAAAAAGAGAAAAGGAGAAAGATAAAAAGAGAAAGAGAAAAAGAGAAAAGGAGAAGTATCTCTCACTGTGTCAGAAGAGGAAAGACATTAAACTCAGAAACACAAGCAACAGGTATGGCATATGGTCTCCTTATCTGTCAGAAATTCCACAAGAAGAAAATCAGGTCATCTGGGTGCTGCTGTTGGTAACCCACCTGCATCCCAAACCTTGTCTTGTGTCTGTCCACTTGTCTCTACTCCTGTACACCAGCATCTGAATCATACAGCCCTTCATTTTCCTACGTTTTTGCTATCAGGGTCTATTCTTCCTTCCTATTTACTCATTACCAGTCAGCTTGTTCATCTCATCTATTTGTCCAGTATTTCACATATCCATACCATCAATATACATTGTGGTGACTTGTCTGCACATGCATTTGCTACCCGCTGGTTTTGATCAAGATCGACAGCACAGAAGATGGTGGTAGAAAGAAGCAGAAAAGCAAGCAGAAAATGAGGAAAATCCCAAGCTGAAAGGAGTCAGATACAAAAAGAAAGGCAATAATGGGTGGATAAAAGAGAATATAAATTCGGAACTCACCTCTAGTGTCTTGGACACTGAAGGCCAAATACAGATTCAGGAGAAGGATGAAAATCTCTTTCGTGTTCATACCGTCCTTTGCATACAAGCTTGATCCTAATTCAGAACATAATCGCTTTCATTGCCTGCTAGTTACTCTCTTGCTCTGCTTATTGTGGAGCTCTTTGTTTTCATTTCACATAAACAGAAGTAAAACTGAATTAGGGAACTACTTCAGGTTTCGTGTTGGAGTGACATTTAGAAGGAACTTCTACCAAGTATTTATTGTAGGACAAAATCCATCTTTTCCTATGGCATGAGCTTGCACTATGAGCAAAGAATGAAGAAGTAAATGCATATTTTCAAGGAAGTGCAGGGATTCTTTTAGCTGAGTAGCAACAAGAAACAATCCTGAAGAGAACTCAGCCTTCTGATTGACTCATCCTCCTGCTCTTCATGCCTAAAGCCTTCCCAATGAACAAAATGGTGTTCTGTTTTTTTACCTTTCCTTAACAGTCTGATTCCCAGCCACATAGCTCTTGGGAAGTGTAAGGGTTGAGTTTCCATATTCATTCACTTTCAGATTTCTCTTCAACATGCTAATTTTTCAGTTGCTCCCCAAACAAGTTGCAGTTTGTAGAACTAACATCAGAGTAGACTGAGTGGTTCAAAGACCATGGACTACACCATTTGATATTGGAACTTCAAGACCTTTTGGCCATCTCTCACTGCTCTCTTAAAAGTGTAATAAACTCACCTACTCAAGTATGGTTCAGAGCTGAAACTTTTATACTTTAGGGGAGCATCGGAAAATCTCCTTTTAAATTCCTATTGACTTTCAGACTCCTGAATGCCACTTCCTTACACCAGAACAGCTGGGTGAGCCCTTGAATACTCATTACAGCTAAGAAACCCTGTAATGACTCAAAAGCCCTTGTATGAGAGCAGACTCTGCCATTTTGCTTTCCCCAGGGAGGAAGCAGTTCCCTTACCTGGATCCAGAGCTCTCTGTGAGGCAGGTGACTCCTCAAGCTGGTGGGTGACTCTCCCTGTTCAGCCTCCCCCCCACAGCATCAGAATCTTCTGACACAGAAACTAGGAAAACCACAACTGGAGGCAGAAGGTATACACCAACCACAGGCTTTTCTTGGTAAGGAGGTCTTCAAAAGAGCTGTTACCTCTTCTGTGCACCTCAAATGTCACTTTTAAAGAAGCAGACCACACCCTTTCAAGGAAAGCCTGTGTAATTGCCTGTGAAATAGGAAGTCTATACTTCCTATTTTACAGCCCCCAAAGCACTTACTTAGATGGAGCTGTTTAACTGGGAAGGGAGGGAAAGGAAGCTTGTCATTGCCCATTTGCATGTTAACAGTTACCACATCATGGGACTATGTAGTTTCAGATATAAAAGAGGATTGACTGAAACAGAAGTGAGAAAGACTAAGATTTCTCTGCTTTTTGCTCTGGTGTTGTTCTTGCTTTACTCTAGGCCAGACAATCTTCAAGGCAGGGATAATTCTGAACATATATCAAGTGGGGGGAGACCTACCATTACCTCTGTAAACCTTTAATATGAGCAATATTTTTTTAAAGTATGTTTCACCTATTTCAACATCAATTAATAATAAATGATAAGTATTGTAGTATATAGACGAAGAAAAAGAAAAGTGGTGAGAAGAGTTGATCTGAACTTGTCCAACATCCAAGGCAGCCACACAGTTTTAAATCCAGCTATATCAGAGTAGCTGAGCAAATTATCTATCATTGGGAGTATCAGGAGTTATGCACATAAAAACTGCGAACAAGGAAGAGAATATGCGACTTCACAAGATGAGCAGAATTTACTTTGCATTCCAGTATAAAGGCAGAAAAGAATTATTCTGCTCTGATTTTCACAGGCCTCTAAGTCTATGTATGATCTCCCCTCATCCTTAGAAAAGAGGTTTCTTTGCTTCCCACCAGACATTTTCCCTTCCTTTCCTTCCTTGCTCAAAGAGCTCCTCCATCTTCAAACAGACTTGCTGAGTTGCAGCTTACATCACAGGATCTAGCTGTCAGTGAAAGACTTCAGATGTTACTGGCTCTGTTGAACCCCAGTAATCCTGCACACCAGCAGCTTTATAGGCCATGCATGCCAATTAGGCTACAAACTTACAACGCGTTATTCTCTTCTGTATCGCAAGGTGTAACAGGACTAACATTATCATTGCATATGGCTTCATCTCCTGCAAAACAGCACTGCTACAATGCCTTCCAAGTGGGAATTTACGCTTTGTGACATTTTAGTAAAATAACATCAAATAAAACTTTCCATCATTGGAAAGAAGGAAGGCATTAACCTGTGTCTCTTCTGAACATGTGTTATCTGACTCTGAAATTTAACATGCATGGATTCCTCAGGAAGAACTTGGCCTATAGTGCATCTTACAGCGCTTTGGAGAGTGCATTTTCTTATACAAGCCAGTACAGGGCTGTTACACTGCTAGAACTATGCACTTAATGAAGTGTCAAGTAAGAAATGATTTATGGTACTCAGTATAACAAATCATACGCTTATCTTTAAATATAAACTCTTTCCTTTATTTCCAATACACTTACATGCATAAATGCAGGGCTACAAATAATAGACTACTGAAGCTTATATCTATAAATAAGTTTATGTATATACATCAGGAAGAAAAGACAAGTTTAATGGGTAAGTCACCTTAAATACTTTTGTTGTTGTTGAAGATGTTACCTGGTAGCATTAGAGGTAACATCTAAGAAGAGAAAACATTATTTTGCCAGTTCTGGGAGGGGCAGGTTGATGCATGCAGTATCCATGCACCATTAGTTACCTGTTTCTCAGTACCTTCAGATACTTGTTAATCTTTGCTTCCATCTATACAAACCTGAGCAGCAGGTGAAGGACAAAGATTTGCTTTTAGAGGAATTGTAGCTTAATGCCACATAAACTTAACAGTCAAATCCAAACCATGGTGCTTGAAAATTCTTAATCTCTTATGGATTACATTTATATTTGGTGGCGTCTTTTTAACACCAGAACTGCATGGTGGTTTTAAAATACAGTGTTTTGTGTATCAAACAATTTACGTACAGCATACATAACTTGGAATTCTTACGAGCAGTAGTAAATTTGTTCAAGAATAAAATATTTTAATTGCATAACCATTAAAGACATATACAGACATATATATATATAGTTTCAATAATTAACTCCTCCTTAAAGAAAAATGAACTAGCAACTTTCAAACTCTGCTTCAGAATTATTTCATTTTCAAGGAAAAAAAAAGTAGTAAATTATTTCATTTCCCCCCACCCCTCAAATAAATCCTTTTTAATAGCAACCACTAAAATAACCTCATAGGTAACTTTATTTGTTGAAGAATCTGATACAGTAATTTCTTGTTGGTTCTATTTGGCAATGAGGTGTCAGAAAGCAGAAAACAGGAGAGAATAACTTGTTATTTGAACAGGCATCACACAGATTTCCTCAGAATGCAGAAATAAGTAGTCTGTACAATTACCTAAAGGTCTACAAGGAACATCACAGGTGTACTAGGTTTGATTCACAGAATTCAGAGTACTGGTCAACGGCAAGAAGAAAGCAAAGGTGGGCTGCAGTTTCTTCACTGAAATATGAAGAAGTTTTCTTGATGCTTCCAGAACTAACCCTGAATGCTCAGTCAAGCTTCCATATGACAGGAATAATTCCCCATTCCTAAGCACTGGCACACAAACCTTCCTACCAGCAAGTGAAGTGAAAGTTACGGCAGGCTAGAAAAAAAGGTTATGAAGACACTCTGGACAAATCATCATCTCTATGAGTGAGAACAGAGATTAGAGCAGATCTTGGGGCTCAGGACTCTAAACCTCTATTGCAGCCTAACACTCATGTGCTTTGTGAATATGGTCAGTGATTTTATGTTTCCATTCCTCACTTTCTCTGGTCTTTATGTAGATGTCTCTGTTACAGAGGAGTCATAAAAAGCTGAAGGAGCTAACTAAGTACAGATTTTACATTGAAAGGTAATATTTTACTAGATATTGCTCTTTTCAAGATCACTTCAAAGGCTTGCTCAAGGAAACTGCCTGCAGAGAGAGATTACAGAAGGACTGCACAGCTACCTGCTGGAACATCTCTATACAGCACTTATGTTTCTCTTACTATTCGAGTAGCACCCATTTCTGGACTAGTGTTGTAAACACCCAAGTCATCTTTGTGAGTGATGTGCAACTTCCAAGGGAAGAAATGCTTCTCAGATGGCCTGCTCCTGCTCTGAGACACCATGAGTTCAATATCCTGATCGGAGAGCAACCGAATCAGATCACCATCAAGGTCCCGGTAATTCAAAACAATGTCATCCCGGTCAAACTCCTGCCTGTTAGAAAAGAAATGGATTGATCCCCAGAAATCAAGGGATGCCTGGGAAATCTACATAATAGACAATATACTTGCAACTTAATTCATTCTGCTAAAAGCCACACAAAGCCTTGGGTGTCTTGGCATTCTTGGTACAGCTAGTACTAGAAATCATTCATACAGCCTCATTCATTCTGTGCGGTGTTTAAACTAAGAAATCTGACAGAACTAAGAGCCATTTCCAGTAACACCACGTGCATGGTGCAATTAATCTGTAAGTTCAATAAAATTCCTATACATAAGAGTTGAGTATAGTTACTAACCACTTTTGCCTACTTATGGTTGGGGTTTTTTTTGAGGGGACAGCAGGTTACGGAATGCAAGAATTTAGTGCGGGTATTCCATTACTAATATTTGATGTTCTAATGTTTTGATGTTCAACACTAGATTGACCTCGTTTAACACTAGTTCATCAGGTGTTAGAGGTTGTTTCCTATATCCTGAAGAAGTATATTAGACAAAAGTTTCTTGCATGGGGGTATGGCTCTGATATTAGAACAAGAAATGGAAACTTCTACCCACCACAATGGAGTTAGAAGTGTGTGGCATTCCATAAATACTTACAACCCCAAGGCAGACGAGTGCCTGCACAGACAGCCCTGGGCCACGTCGAAGTACAGCTTCTTTAGGACACTAAAAAACGATTTCCCACCATGGTGATGAATAAGTAGCATGTGGGAAATGTAGGACTGGAAGGAACTTGACAAATATTTAAATGACATTAAATATACAACTAACTTCTTGCGTTGTACCTCATCAATTCCATGAGATCTCTGAATGATGGAATACTGCTCAGATCTTCTTCCACTGAGATATC
Source organism: Agapornis roseicollis (assembly GCA_002631895.1). Lineage (NCBI taxonomy): Eukaryota > Metazoa > Chordata > Aves > Psittaciformes > Psittacidae > Agapornis > Agapornis roseicollis. The sequence goes on from NDXB01013954.1 coordinate 99,271, forward strand.
CCTGTAACAAGACCAAATCTATTCATTACATATCATGAAAAGAGAATTGATGTAATTTCTTCAGCAGTAAACTGGAAATCTATCTTTTTATTACCTAACAGTGCTCATAGTCTCATCATGGTAATAACAGCGAACTTTATTAACTGTGTCTTCCTGCTGTGGTAAATCTTTTATGATCTTCACAAAAGCATGGGGGAAAATCCCAGTGGCATCACCAGCTGTTCCCTGGAATGATAGGAAGTGTTAGAACAAAGAAAACCGTGCCATTTTGGCCACATACAATAAATTCTGGAATCCAATTAATTTCCATGGAAACAACAGTAAGATTTTTTCCTACTATAATCAAGAAAAAAAAAAAAAAAAAAAAAAGNAAACCGTGCCATTTTGGCCACATACAATAAATTCTGGAATCCAATTAATTTCCATGGAAACAACAGTAAGATTTTTTCCTACTATAATCAAGAAAAAAAAAAAAAAAGGCTACAGAAGTAACCTGATGGCATCCCTACAGAAAGATTCTGCAATTGTTTAGTCACATAGAAGGTGAGGCACTGAAATAGTGTGTAAAACTGAAGTCAGATGGTTACCAAGGAAGGCTGTGGTATTCAAGAGATACCGTATCAGCAAACACACAGTATGTTCTCATCATCCTTTTTCGGAAGACTGTTACATTGCCCAAATTCTCTATAATCAGACTGATGTGCATTGTGGTATGAAGCGCAAAGTATACTGCAACTCACCCTCAGGCAAGAAACCAATTAATCACTGAAACGGAGTTTCCGTCTCCTTTCTGTGGCCTTTTTGTGCTCTGTTCACTTCCAAAGAATTTAAAAACATTCCAGCAGAAGCAAATGCAAATAAAAACTGAAGCCTAGAGGGCAGAAAATTTGTAAGCTAAATACAACCAAGGAAGGAAACAATTTCAAATTTGGAGTCAAGGATTCATTCTTAACAGTAAGACCTGATTACGGCACAGTCTTTCCTTGAAAGGAGGAAGCAGGACCCAAGGACTAGATGAGCCCTTTCTACTCATATATTTCAAGGTATGCTGATAATTCAGTGCCACTACTGCGGTCTTACCTCCAACCAGTCTTTGTTTACTCTGCTGAGCAGATAGATCAAGTCTCCCTTCTTGAAGCTGAGTTCCAGTTTACTGGTTCCAGAAAAATCAAACAGTGCCTATGCAACGTAATAACGCTGGAATTATTAATTCACAGAATTACAAACATGAATCACTCTTTCTGTTCTGTTCTTGAGGTTAGACCATAAAGCAGCACGATAGTATGCACTTTGTCATCACAGATGAATTTCTGAGGTAAGGTCATATATATATGACTGTAATATGACTGTAACCTGCAGTTCTCGTAATTTCTTCTACTCAGCACACACAAAAATGCTTTGAAGAAGTAATGAAGGCACTAGGAGAAACATGGCGCTGAGAGAGCTACATGCGCAGATTCTTAAAGTGGCAGGGCAGTGAGCACCAGAGAAATAAATATAAAGAAGTTGAAAACACTTAAGAGCACTTAAATCAACATAGCTGAAGACAACTGACAAAGGAGCAAGTCAACATAAGTGAAGACAACTGACAAAAGAGCAAGCCAACAGTGCTGAAGACAACCGAGAACCTGAAAACTTGAAATCCTGAGAATTAGAAACATAGATATCATAGATATTATTTCTGGTTGCAGTTTTACAGCTTTCAGATTTGCTGCCAAATATCACACAAAAAAAATTGCAGAAGTGTTGTGGTGTTGCGTCCTAATTTAAGAGTAACTACATCCAGCTTTCAGGCCTGTATGCTGAACTGGGAGATTTGGGGGAGGCTGGGAAACTGGCTTGTAGTCAACATAGCACTTAGATGCCCCTTTAGGGAAAAGATTAGAAAAAGGAGGTAAGCACATGCTGCAAGCCTAAGAAGCTGTTCTTGAATAATGCCAAGTCATGAACAATGCGTATCTCCCCCATTGTCCTTAGAGAACACGGGAGCCATTTAAATGCTCCTGAAGGAGCAAAAATGACAAGGTGTTCTTTAGTCTGTGTTGAGATGGTTCTTTTGGGCTTGCGAGTGCCAAGTGTTCTCATAAAAAAAGACAATGGCTATTGCTGTGCCAGGCGATCATATGTCTACTTTATTGTGCTTTCAAAAGCCTTTTTCCATCTATTGAAAAGTTTGGCAGGCATATTCAATAATAACAAATTAACAGATAAAACCTAAAGATATGACTGATCCTAGACCTGCCATACTCAGTGTATGACAAAAGAACCAAACCCAACAACTCTCAAACCACTTGCATGGGGTTTTTTTAAATCTTACATGGAAAAGACACAGGTTCCAAGAAGCAAGAATATGCTCAGATAAGTACTGGTTACAAAGCAGCTCCACATGCTTAATACCACGATAATATGCAGCCAAAGACAAGGGTATAGGCACTTTTCAGTAGAACACTTCTGTTACAGAAAATACTAAGATACTTCACCTGCAAAGCTTTTAAACACAACCTGAAGTCAATGAGACTGAAGCTTATGCTTGTTTTAAATTTAATTTATAGGTATCAGTATTTCTATGTGAACCACTTGGCAGTGAGGTGTATATGTCTCTCAGTTTTGAACCTCTTGTCATTCTAATTTCACTATGGACTTCCTTATTACTGAGGTAAGGAGGAACAGAACACTTCTTTCCATGCTTTGTTTCATCCCCTGTTGCTAAAATCAATTGCTTTCCTGTGTTGCTTTCACTTTCCATTCTTTTCCCAGGCTCTAATTAGAAAAGGGAACTTGATCAATAAGATACCAAAGTAAAACAGAGTTTAATCTCTTATCTGATGGCAGATTGTGCAGAGCACTCACCTCAGCCCGTGGAGCTGCCATGCGATCTAAAACAGGCACTTGAGGTGAGACGCTTTTACTGCAAAGAAAGGAGATAGCAGGGAGGTAAATATGTCTTTCTAGTCATCAAAAATACTACATGGTCAGTAGTGCAGTGTCTGCATTTTCATTATTTAAGAGGCAGGCAAGCCTTAGATCACTGGAGAAACTGCATGACAATATGTGTGCAGTGCTGAAGTAAATAAATATGGATGCAACAACACTGCCCTAGTTCTCTCAGTTTCAGTGCAGAGCAGCAGCAATCTGATGATGTCTACGGCTGAGAACAGATGGAATTTCCAATATAGTCAGTATCCTGGACCTCTCTTCTACAGCACTGCTCAGCCCCCCTACTCTGCCTTATAGGCATCCCTGTTTCTAGCATTTGTGGCATTCGGTTCAATCTCTGCGATCATGCAAACATCCAGGAATGCATACACTCATGCAGTTTTTGCACTGTTCAAGCATAAAGGAAGCTGGTCAATTTTGCTACGTTGAAAGGAAAATTAATTTGACTGAATGGTAATGATGTCTAATTAGCAGTTCTCCAAAGGGGTGTCAATGCTGCTATGTAGGACAGGCCCCTGTTTAGACAAAGGACAGGAAAAATTCATTCAGTTTCATTTAGTGTCTGAATCAGATCTCACTGAACTCAGCGCCAAAATTCACATTGACTTCAGTGGTGCAAGCCTATGCCTGTAAGCTTGGCCTGCGTATTCTGTAGTTATAATAGATATTACCAGTAAAGAATTAGCAGCAGATAGAGCTGAACACCAATTTTTTGCAAGCAAGCTATTCGCTCATTTTGGAATGTTCCTTTACTGCAAAGTGCCTTTGAGGCTACTGAAAACAAGAAATACCCTGTGTTCACTCCAGCACAAAGATCCCCATATTAGAACTCCATGGGAAACGCAGTGGTGACTCTCATCTCTCTCATCCCCCCTCAAAGCTGGGCAGCGTCTCTTACATCAAGCAATGCTGAAAAAACATGTCAATCACTTACATTCGCCGTGTCCGTGGGCGAAGCCGCCTCAGTCTGTGAGGCACCTGTTCACAGTCAAAGGTTGAGTGGTAGAAGAACAGCCGTACCTCTTCATCCATCAACACCCAAACGGGTAGGCAGAGTAGGTTCTGTGCCAAGAGCAAGTAAGTAGAAAGCAGAATGTAACAGTGGGGGAGACCAATTCTCTGCTCAGTTACATGTGACAAATATACCTTTCTGACCTACAGGATCATGAAGGATATTAATTACTGCCAGAAATCTCCCTTCTCTCCCTTCTCACGCAGCAGGATGTGGCTGAACTGCTGACAGTTTCTCCTGTTCACTCCTGGAGTTGGCCAATCTATTGCTTTACTCTTTTTGTGCCTGATTTACTGCAGAAGGACTAAATTGCTCTTATGTTTCCTTCAGAACATGAATGACTGTGGAAAGAAGACAAGTACTGGAAGTCTTGGCCAGTGCTTAAGACTTTTCCTGATTTACAATCAGGTCTTCAGTCAACCTGCACACAAAGAGTTTCTCTACACAATGTTACTGGCTGTGTCTTCACTGTAGAGCAGGTACACCCAGCAGCCCAAAGCCACCCTCCGAGTCCCTTAGGAGCACATACCAACTCCACATTCACACAATACAGGGAGATTCACCATTTTCTCATACATCCTTGGGTTTCAGTTTGTTTTTTTTTGTTTGGGTGGGTCTTGGTTTTTTTGTTTGGGCAGAGGGGAGTGTTTTAGGTATGTGTACCTACATATGAAGGCAAGGAGTGAGCCTTTAAACTGCATACCCCAGCAGATCCTGCAATCTGAACAATCTGGGGAATAGAACTGCAAGCTTTCCTGCTGTGTGGATGCTGTGTCTTCAGGAATGGCAATACAGAGAGAATCAGATGCCTAGAAGATGCCTAAGACACAATACTGTCCCTTAGCTGATTTCAGGGAGTAAGTATCTGCAGCACTCAGTACAATCTCTACCTTAAGATGAAGTCTTACCTTCATGTAGGCATTTAGGATAGGAATCCTATTCTCAGCAATTTCCTTTTTGGCCCCAACATAAACTTTTCCTGGAAAATATAAAACCTGTGACAGTTATTGAAGAAAAAAAAATCCAAACAAACCAAAATCAGTTGTCTGAGGCTGTCAGAGAGATGAAGCAATCAGAAGAAAGTAGGATCTCGAGGAAAATATGTATTTTCTAGAGGATTTTAGGTTTCTAAATGAATTTTACTACAAGTAGAGAGACTTTTGCAATTAGAGCTTGACTTCTCCAGCATCCACAGCTGGGAACTTGTTCCTTGTCACAACTACTTCTCTACAACATGCTCCTCTTTAGAACAGCCTAGGGCTGATAAGGCTGTTAATCATGCACAGATTTGGTGCTGACAGCTTACCTGGCAGTATGGGGAGTGTGCAGGTAAAAGGGCTATTTTTGCTTTCTGCTCCATACTTCTCCTCTAGTTTGGTGTGAAGAGCATAGAACTGACGATAGCGTCGGAAAATCAGGTATCTGCCACCACCTTTAAGCTTTACTTCAATGACAAACAGCTGAAACAAAGAAAGGGGATTCAGGCTAATGTTCGTACTTATAAATAATTAGCAAATTAAAGTGAGGCATACAATAGGAACATAAGATCAGTGCTCCAGTAGTGGAAATATTGTCTCAGGGGCAGAGAGCAAAGCAAGCCATTAAGTATTAAGCAGACTTAAGTATTAGAAAATAACAAGTTAGCACCAAACAGTGTGGTGTATGTGAGCATTCCCATGGATCACGTCCCTGTGACTGCTTTCTGTTACATAATCTTAAAAGGAAACCTGAAATGACAAGATGATGCTTTATGCTTACACATCTTCCCTCAGTGACAAACAAAACACATTAGGGAGGTAAATACAGATATTTCACATCAGGATGCTTTGGGCACCTAATTCAGTACACAGAGATGTAAGTGAATTGATTTTCAGAGAAGAAGGCATTCATACTTCATCTTGACTTCAAAGCACACTATTTCAGAAAATACTGCCTGACCTCCTCCAACCACTCTCTTCTTATCTCTTGCCAAAATTGCTTTGCTCTAAAGAAGCCCATGATTTCCATGCACTGACCTCTGAGTCACATTGCAGCCAGATCCTTCAGAAAACATAAAGACAGAGCAACCAAGCATCACATTCCAGAATAAAACATGCATACTGCAGTGGGAAGGTTTTATAAGCAATGTCTCCAACAAAAGCAGCAAACCTGCAGAAGTCAGACTGAGCTGGTCTTATCAAAAACCCCTCTTCAGAAAATCTCCAAGTGCTTTTTCTTCCTACTATTCTCCTCCTGTGTGCTTTTTCGTGACTAACAGGCCACATTCTGCAGAGATGTGCAGAGATGTGCAGATGTCCTAACTTACCAGTACCATAGGATAATGAAAACAAGACTTTCCCTTTCTACCCTCTTTGAATTCCTTTCCCTCTATCCTCACAAAAGGTACAGCACTCGAACAGGAAATGAATCATAAATTAGGTAAGAATGTAGAAAACAAGCAATGTTAGAGGATACCCCTGTTTCATTTCACCCAGACAATAAATTTCTAGACTAAATCTGTAATAGACTAACCTCCATGCCAGAAAAAAGAAGCACTAAGAAGTTCTCCACACATAACTATTCATGCCAGAAGGCAACTACACCAGATTAATTGCATTTTGCTTCCCACAGCCAAACCAGACACAGAAGAGGACATAGAGAGACAGCATGAATCTTCCTTCTTACATAATAATTAGAAAAACCTTTCTTCTCTTCAATATCTGCAATGTTAGCTGAAACGGGTACATCATCTGGAAGCTGGTCAAAATCACTGTGAAGCAAGAACAAAATATTTAGGTTACTCATTCTGACATTAGCCTCTGGAGGTCTCTATGCCATACAGAGCAAAGATAGCTAAGCATCATCACCTTGTCTAGCGTCAAGCCCAAAAAGATAGAAACCTGTAGTGTCATTCTCTTGCTCTGGAGGTCTGATATTGAGATGTCAAGTTTCTGTACTTTCAGCATAAGTCACAGAATCACAGAACGGTTTGGGCTGGAATGGACCTTGAAGCTCATCCAATTCCAATCCCCTGTCATGGGCATGGACAACTTCTACTAGACCAGGTTGCTCCAAGCCGTGTCCAACCTGGCCAGTGGCCACTGTGAAGACTCATCAAGCCTGAAAAGCATCCCTATTGTTCCTAGGCTTGCTGGAGTAGCAGGACTACAAAAGAAACATTAGAGCTCGTAAGATTTTCCTGAGAAATGTGATCAGCCATGAATGCATTCTTAATCATTCCTTCAGCATCTAGTAGACTTAGAATAATAACTCTGCAGCAGTATCTCTTATTCTACAGAGATCATTATATCCATGATTTATGCTCTTATTACTACAGCAGCAAATAGAAAGCAGTTCTGAGAAAAGAGCTCATTGTGCTAGGGGCTGTAGAAACTAAAGCACAAAGCTAAATCCTAAAAACCTTACACTTTGTGTGTAAGATGCATATAGTGTGCCTTATACACATAAGAAACAAGGGAAAGATAAGCACAAACAGAAAAAAGGCAAAGCAACAAAGACATAATATTGTTCTATATCATAACCAGTGTTGCCTGCACCAGCTACCAAAATGTCAAGTTTTCCTGCAAACATCACAGTAAAGCAGACTCTTAAAGAGGCTTTGAAAAACGAATGGGTAGCCTAGCAAATATTTACAGGGAGACTTCCCAGCCACAGCAGGTAACATGAAACAAGCACAAAGATACTTGCTTGAAAATGTCAAAAATGCTTGAAATGACACATGATAGGTTAGAATAAGCTTTGCAAATTCTAGAAAGTACTGGATTTGAAGTAGGATTTGAAGCAGATCCCTGCAAGGATACCTAAAGAGCAGCATATGACCCCACTTTGTTTCTTGTCTGTACTGTCCACACAATAAAACAGCATGGCTTGGCAGACGCTTTTTCATCTGGGACCTTCCCCGTGGTACAAATACTTTTGACAAATAGAAGACAAACTCACTTCTGTTTCAATCTTACAACTCAGTGTTGTTAGAGTGGTATTTATATTATCACATAAGTAAAAAGGATTAAGAACAAGGACAAAAGGATAATAAATGAGGTAGAGAGAAACAGAAACTTTAAAAAGGATCATCTAAAAAATGCCAAGCTGACATAACATTAAATATTCTGACAATAAAAAAACCACAGTGGTTGGCTCAGTTTATTCTGCTAGGAGAATATCCCAAGCAGGTGCTTCCACACTATGTAGTCTGTCTGGAAGGCTGAAGTAATGATGCAAAGTCTTGCAATAGTTACTGTACAAGGAAAATGACATGAGTTGGCACCACCCCCTACGCCATATATACTACCACTTACTGTGAAGAAGGATGTGGTTATGGAGATCAAGAGATATAATTAGTCATATCACAAACCCTCATATCACAAACCCCAGTAAAAGAGAAACTGTTTACAGCTGTAAAGAGCACAATGACCCACTACTCTACTATCCTACATGATGAATATTCCCCACAGAAAGAAAGTTGATTCCACATTAAGGAAATGTCTACTCTATACTGAACAGTGTAGTAGTATGGAAGCTACGATAACAAGAAGTCTTTTAGAACTGTCGAAGAAGCTTGCATCCAAATTAAATGAACAGATTGTAGCAGTTACATGCAGGTTTCTTGGGAGGTGGAAGGAGGGAGAGACACATTACCTCTTTTCTCGCAGCTGTCGGGGAAGAGACATGGTTTTCAGCTTCTTAAATCCCGACGGCTAAGCCCTGTTCCTCCACTGTTCTTGGTTGAACAGGATGAACAAAGAAATTCTCCCTGTGTGAATCAGGCCACTGAAAGGCCTCAGAGATCTTTTATTAAAGTTTCAGTGTCAGACGATTTCTTTACGTACTTCCCCACCCCTACAAGATTGAGGAAGTACAAGAGAAGAAACAGTTATAAAGAAAGACTGTTCTGTGATGTCTATCATGTATCGAAACTGCCACGGTTGAGAAACCAAAAGCCCAACAAAAAGCAGAAACTATGAGCCACATATTCCATTGTCCACTTCTTCACCAACATGTTTCCTCTGTGGAAAGCCAATGAGTGGGCTCAACCAATTCTGTTTTGCCCCAGCTAAAACGTACCCATATTCACCTCTACATTAGTGTTTCTAAACTGGGATGAATACTTCTGATTTAGTGATGGACTCTGCAGTCCTGGGATAAAGGTAGAATCTGATCTTAAAGGTCTCTTCCAACCTAGTTAAGTTTCCAATTCTATGATCCTTTCTTAAGGCTGTGTGATTCCTGAGAATCCTCTTTTTCATGGACCAAGAACCAGGAGGTGGAGCTAAAGAATAAATTTTAAAGTGGGCACAGAAAGCATGGTCAGGAAATGCAGCCTTGTCAAATACTTGTACCAAAGTATCAGGCACAGGAGACTAGGAAATGAACTTTGAAGGATGGACCAATGCAAGTAAGACATGAGTTCTTGAAAGAGCAGTCACCTTTTCAGCTTCATGTGCTAGAAACAATCCACGTTCACCAGCTACAAAGAGAGTGTAATGGCTCTCCCAAAGACAATCCTGACTGCCCTGCCTTGTACACAAAGGGTAGTGTACAGTATACAGTACAGGATACAGTATACAGTATTTGTATAACATCAGTTCACAGTCTTTCAAGAAGAAAATGAAAGGAAGGAACACTGAACCATCATTTCCTTACACTGCAGATAGGTTGCAGCATAGCCTATCTGCCTTAGTCAAAAGCTGTCATGTGTAGTACCTTTGCCTCTCCATTTCAGTCTTCAATTCTCTTTCATTTCCATGTTCAATACATATTTGGTTCTTTCACCACCTTCTGCTGTTTAGCACAAAAATTCCCATCTGAATGGAGCATAAGTCAACCAGCATCCTTCAAAATAAAACTCTATTTACCACTGTAATCATCAGCCTCGAGGGTAGGCTGCATTTCACTGCATTTTAATGAAGTAAATTCTTCACCCATCTCTTTCCTGTGGATAACAGAAGGCACCATCATAGAATTCGAGAGGGGATATGGTGTCTTTTGATCAGAAGGGAAAAGGAGAAGCTACAAAATTCTGAACTTTATTTTCTGAGTGATCTGCTACTCTATGCTGCCCACACAGACTTGACAGAGGAGTTGTAAGTGGTGGTGTTGGATGTAAGTATTTCCCCAGACCTTCACACACTGCTGTGCATTCCACATTCTTGATTAGATCTGCTAAATGTGCAGTCCTCATGTAACCTAAAGACAGGCTCATTCTTCTTTCCTTTGCATTGAGAGAGACAATAAACAAGTTTCCCAATTGCAATCCTCTCACTTTCTCCTAACATTCAGAAGGTAAAGGAGCAGATCACCTTGACCAGAACTCTTAACCACAAGATCAATATATATGAACTCATGAAAATTCAGAGGAGCCCTCCTGACACACACAAATAAGATTGTGGAAAACACAAGAACTGGGCAAACCTTAATAGAAGTAAAAGAGAAAGGCCAGAGGGGTGCTTTTAAGGTAACTGTTTATATTTGATGCATGTCATAGTTTTGACAGGAAAGATCATAAAAAGGATTTTGTAATCATTTCACATCTCCTGGAGGATAACCTAGATACCATGCAGGTACATCTCTTAAGAGACAGAGGATATGACAGGATGCAAAAACATTTGCTCATTGTTTACCTGGAAATCTGCCTTTTCCAGAACAAGTTGACAAACAACCTCACAGACAAATTGTCTATGCAACCGTTTTGCTGTAAACCAAGTAAAACAAATTGAAAGCAGCTCCTCAGTTCCACTACTCTGTACTAGAGATTATTGCCAGTAATAATACTAATGTGCCAGAATAATGCTAACCCTGCTAAGGCTTAGCCACTTCTAGAAAATTAGAAGTTTGGCTAGACATGGTGCTGGGGCATTTGGTTTAAGTCATGCTTTGCCTAGAAAGCTTGGGACAGATGAACCCTTGAGGCCCTTTCCAACCTGGTATTCTATGATTCTAAGGAAGTTTCTGATTCTGCAATATTTTCTTGCTCTGAACTAAACCAAACCCAAGACCTTCCTTCCTGACAAAAACACAGATAACTAGCTCAGAATAGTGGATAACTGAAGGGTGAGAGGGCTCACTAAGGTTGCAAGCGACTAAGATTTAAAACACTGCTTTGCCATGTTCTTATATTTGGGCTGAGAAAATGGCCTGAGCCTAGTCAAACCCACATTCTCTCTCTGCTCAAGTAACTACTTTATTATAGACAGATGAAATACATGTCCATTAGAGAATTGATACGATAATGACAGTACCCATGTCAAGAGATATGACTGCATTAGGAAAGTATCCCATTTCATCAGTTGACAAGGTCAGTCCTCAGTTTTGAGAAAACCCATCCATACACCATGGGCGGCATGCTCATTATGGCACTATGCACTGATTCTTTTCAATGAGCAAGAGAAAGCAGCGCATCCAGGTGCAAGAAATACTAACAAACTAATTAAAGGAGACTCCTCAGAAAATCCTCAGATGATTGAATCATGACCATATGTTGACACCATTAAGTATCTTTTTGCAGTTCACCACCTACTATATTGTTTTGGCCATGTATGACTGTAAGCTGTGAAATTGTGGCCCTCTGTCTAATGTGCATGTTGTTAGAAAATACTTGCACAAGGACACATAGCACCTTGGAAATCTGAGAGTATCAGCTATAACCAAACAGCCAGAGCAACCATGGAATTTTAATGAGAAAATGGGAATGTAGTCCCAAATCACAAAAGGAACATGAGCCACTAATAAGAGTTAAATCAAAGGAACATGGCAAAAATTCTCAGCTGAACCAATTCTGATGACAGCACTACATACCATGTTTACTAGGGCAGCAGCTGCTGTATTGTTTAGGCTGTACACGCTCTAGAATAATGGCTTCTCTCTAATGCACCTAATGTTAGAAAAGTGCTGCCTAGTTATGTTCAATCACGAGCCACAGAACAGATTTGTTTAGTGACAGGAAAAAGTGAACGATAATATTCTTAAAAGGCTTCTGGTCTCATCACAGGTTAATGTGTAAAGGAAAATCATTTTAACAATGACTGCAAGGAAACTGAACATCAAATAGGAACACACACAGCGGAGTTCACTTGCAAGATGCTTTCATTCAAGCTATTGTTTTTACAGGATATATGGCATACTGGTTTCTGTAGCATATACACCATTAGCAGTTGAGTATCTTTTGTGGTTGCTTGAGACTGAGCTGCAACTGATAATACTGATTTGGGAAAAGTGATATGGGGCTATATTCCACTTTCCATTCACATTATATACTTGTATAGATTTTGCTTTTATGGTTACCATCAGCTTTCCAAAATGCTTTAAGACACTTCTACAATATTTACATTCAAAGACAGCCATATGTAAATTCAATATCATTATTAGAATAGCACATGAATAATAAATTACAGCTCTATGAAATTTTTTGACAAAAGTTACCTAAAATAAGCTGCTCATGTCTGCCCTGCAATCTCTGGTGCACTTTTGCAGGTAGTGCTACAAAACCCTTAGAAGGCAGTTGGTCCAGTGGTAAGCAAAGAGATCCTCTTTCTTCAATATATGCCTTCTGTACAGCTAAAAACAGACCTATCCCTCCCCTTCCACAGAAAGGTTCAGGATAATAGCTCAATCCATATTGGCTGAATGCATGGATACCCTCCCTGTCACACATTGTGCTGGGAGGCAAAAAAGCACAACATGAGACTTTTCCTTTGATTTCAGTCTGGACAGAGTTTTTGTGACTAGTTGTTTAGGGTGAAAATCAACCAGTAGGCATTTGCAGAAGAGGACTGTGATCATGCCCCGCTGATGTAAACACAACTAAACAATCTGTTGTGAACTAAAGAAATTTAAAGGTCAGCATCTACCACTGCTGCTGACAGTGAAACTGATGGTGTCACTTCCAGAATAAATTGCTACTCAAAATGAAACATCTTTACAGAACCAAATGTTAAAGAAACAGCAGCTTTTTTTGTTTAATGACATTCAACAGTATAACTCTGTGTTTTGTTAGTTTGTGATGCCATAACCAGATCTCACTAGCTTTTCTTCTGCAGAGCAGTATCACAAGCAGTATTATGATCTTCTTCTCTATGGAAAACAATTCTTCCTTTACAATAAAAATGCTTCCTTTAAAAATCTTTTAAAAGAGACAGGATTTCTCTCTGATACAGTAAGATCACTTGAGATTGGAAGAGTTAGAGGAAGTCTTACCAGAACAGTCACTTCTCCTTGATGAGCAATGGGACTTTTTGTTCTTGCAGAGCTCAGATGGATATTGATGTCCAAAACTAAGTGAGAAAAACGGAAGCTCAGAAACAGCAACAGAACATTCCTTCATCCAGATAGCATGTAATTTCCAGAATAAAAGAGGCAAACAGGGAAGAAATAAGGCAAAACTTGCCACTGCTACTGTGTATGACAGATGTGGGCTGGAGATGGACCCATATGTCAAAATCTGGTAACTAGCCATTGCAGACAGAGAAGTAGGATATACCTCCATCTAAGAACTATGCATATAATCATGCCTCCAGAAGCTTAAAACCTAGTTTTAAGTGCATAACAGCAGTGACACTTGCAGCAGGAGACTCTTTGTGTTTTAGTCTTCTAATCACCTTGAGAGACAAAAATCTGTTGGAGTTACTGCTACTCAGGACAGAGAAAATCCCACTTCATCTGTTTCACAAGTTTGAAAGACCTGTCAAAATTACTAAAAAAAAAAACCAAAAAACTTGCTGAACTTTCCCAAATCCCAGAATAGGGTTGGAATTTGCTAGAATCTGCAGTGATACATTCAAACCATCTTAACGCTGTTCCTAATAGTATAATTTCCCCATCCATTTGATGAAATACTGGGACTGAATTCCTTTTACTTAATTTAGAAACTTTAGATAAGTGCCTTTAGTTAAGTCGAAGTTCTCTGAACAGATAATAAGGAAGGAAAGGCATCACTGGCCAGTAAAACATGCCTCAAGTGGGCCAGGTCCTGCTCTGAAGGTTTTATCTGTCTCCTTGGAATATACATAAATTATAAAGTAACTATATTCGCAATTTTGTCACTTAAGGTTCCTAAAGTTAAGGAAATAAATCTGTGCCTTAGTGTGGACCTAGTTATTACTGGTACAAAGGTACCTTCCCATTTGGGACTCAGCTATATTTGGATATGCACTTTTACACTGGTCTAATTGTCTTTACCCTAGGGGAGTTGTACTACTTAAGCTACACTGATATAGTCAAAGCAACTCAATTTTCTGGTCAGACATACCCAGTCTGTTCATTATACAGAGTTTACAGCTCATTTGCTCATGGTTCATAAATTGGGACAATATTCCCTAATAAAACTGGGGGGCAAGAGGCCTAGAGATTAGGATAGGCAGGCAAGTGGCAAATACAGAGGCAATAACTATCAAGATGCTGTAATTTTCAAAGTATTCCTCACAGCATATACTTACAGCTTGTCTCACCTGCTGCCTCGCATACAGGCTCTTCATGACTTCAGCCCTTATTCCTTGAAAGATGAACTTGTGGAATAAGCCCACCAATTACCATACCAAAGAGCAACCTGATCCCAAACCAGCTGCCAGTCTGTCCATTCCAAGCGTGGAAAGGGTGGAGTTTGTGTCTCCCATACCTCAGCAGGCAGAAGGCTGCCTTGTTATGTGAAGCCAGGTCTGAATAAGAGACCTCACTTATTAACTGCATTCAGTTAAGCCACTGGCTTCCTATGTGATTCCTTATGCCTCAGCTTTGCCACCCGTAAAATGGTGCTGACAGTAATACTTTTCTCATGGGGAGAGACTGAGGACGAAAATGATTAATAGAGATATAATTCTCCAGGAAGGTCAGGTGAAAAGTGAGAAACCCCAACAACCATTATCCTTAGCAACCCACCTGCACTCCAAATCACCTACAGTGCAAGGTGAAAACAACACAGAAATGTAGCACTTCAAAAATGAGCCAGCAATGCTTTGATGCCCAGAGTAGAACGTATTCCCAAACCCTTAGAAAAGAAGGCAGTTGCTAAACCATCACTTATATTAAACAGCAGTAGCAAATGGGCCTGCCCTACTACAGAAAAGAAGGAAACAAAATGAAGAATAGCTTTCTGCCCTAGGGCGCTATCTAATCTGGGAATACATTATCCTGCTTGAGGATTGCTTCAATAATCTGAGCCAAACAAAGGTAATGGGGCACTTTGAAGTTGTAATTTCAAGAAATGAGTATATGGTGATGGCATCAGCTTAGGAAATTCCCTGTCCTTGCATGCTCTTGCTCTTTCCTACCCTACAGGATGCCACATCTGAGGCTGTGTTGCAAAATATATCAGCTAACTAATCCAGCTGTAAATACATTTTTTAAGCCACAGATTGATTTCCCAGCCCAGCTCACAGGACAGACATCAATATGGAGAATAAATGGAAGGGAATACATAAAAAGAGCATTGCCGGATAACTTTGACTCATGAAAGCACTCTGACAACACAGTGAATGTATGTATGTACGTGTACATCCCCGAACAATTCAGGCAAGTGTACATTAATGTCTCTTGGCAATCCACCTCCGCATACAGATGCTAATGCAGCCTTTCTGACGCATACGCTCGAGGGCATTCTAACCAGTGTGACACGGATTTTACTGATTTTATGATGTAAGGAGCCAAAACACACCCTCAGACCATGTCCTTTTCTGCAATAGATTTTCTGAATGAGCTAGCTGCTAGTGAGAGAGAACCTGAAGAATCCTCTCCTTGAATAGATGTTTCTCTCTGCTTTACTGCCTTTACCCTGCTTGCCAGCACTTCATTTAGTTTTCCAGATTTCACTATAAACAACATGTATAAGCTGCTGCACGATCTGAATGTAGTGCCGTTACAATGGGTTTCTCACCAGGAATCAGACCACTGGGGGGTGGAAAGGGCAGAAAACTCTTATGTCAATAGCAACTCTTCATGAGTGAAAACTGATTTCCTTGTGAAGAGGCAAAATGTAAGCAATCTCCAGAATAAAGGAAAAAGAGCAAGTGAAGGGAGGGGGAAAGAGAAGAAAGATCAAACACCCCATTACTAAGATATACAATAACATCTGTTTACTACCTCAAAAATCTTTGCTTCAAGCCAGAGGGTTATGGTACGGTTGCTGCGAAACAGTGAAAGGTAGAGGGGGATGGATGTCCCGTTCCAGTTCTTTCTGTTCCACCTCTAGCCTATGAGATCTGCTGAATGTGACATTTTTCCCTGGCGTCTAGTACACAGAACCCTGCTGCTAATTTTATGCACAGAGTTCTCATGCTGTGTAATTTGAGGCCAGAGACTCCTCCAACAGCCTGCCAGACAGAGAACACACCCTTCAACACTGCTTCTGCCGCAGAGAGATGGGGGAAGGGAGGAGGAAATGAGCCAAACAAGAAACAAGCTTCCAAACCGGTCCAAGATGTTTGGCTGAATCTTGCAAGCCTCTCAGATCTACCAGCGATCGATCTCCAGCTTTCCTAGTCCTCTTTGTCAACAGAGAGATCAAATGGATTTGCCAGCATGTATATTATATATAATATATTACACTAACATGAGGATGGACAAGTAACCTTCAAAACCTGATCTGATTTACTCAAAAGGGTATTCAACTGGAGGTATCCCCATTAAATGACTAGAAAGCCTTTGTGGTGAGACACCCCTCTTTGTTTCCAGTTAACTGGACCAATTCTTGCTAAAGCCTTTTAGTGGAATCATCACTTTCCACAAGAGAAGAAGTATTGAATTAGACCCATTTTTGATACTACTTACTTGTACCCAGATGTTTACAATGCCAGAAGGAGAACCTCATGCCACTGTCTTCTCCCAGCTCCAATTTTTCTTTCTCTTGACTGCATCAACCAATAGTGAAGGAACTGCAGATTAAAAAGCAAAAAAGAAGCTTTGATAATAGAATTATACCAATAACTCCTCCTACTGCAAACAGCTTATGCCAGAACAAAATAAACTGCACTGCCTAACGACTTATTTGGATGGTACAGCATCATCCTCACCAATGCTTCTTCTCTTAGAATTATGTTGACCAGCAGTATTTAATACAGACTTGGTCTTAAAAATAACCCACAAGGGATATGTATATATCAGGCCTTGTTGTACAGCAAGTGCTGTTATAGCCCACAGACCTAACTGGGACTAAATAAAACCTCTCTTGAGAATTTGAGGAGGACTGGGCCTTCTGCTGCTGTTCAGGCGCAACAGAACATCATAAGTTTTGGCATCCAGAGAACTTTCTTTGCAGCTCCACTCATCATGAAATATGTGCCTACGTTGAGAGAACAAGCAAAAGACTGTGAAGAATAAAGACCTCTCTATTATATAAGCTGGTAGATCAGAGCCTTTTTTTTCCACTGCCAGACAGCATGGCTGCCAAGCACAACTAAACTTGCAGATCCATGATACTTGCAATACTGCTGGCCAACCTTGCTTTTTCCTCTTCTGTCATTGTTTATCTCCTTTATTTCTTCTATTACAGAGCCTATTATCTATGGTGTGGGACAAATAAAGTGGAATTAAAGAGGAGGCATAGCTAGACTCTTCTCCTAGCTGGACAATGAGATGATGATCACAAGTTGCAAAAAGGGAAAAAACCCACTGGACATAAGAAAAATTATTCAACATGGCACTGGAACAAGGCCCCAGAAAGCCTATGGCATCTCCATCGAGGGAGAGTTACAACCTTTTACTATGCAAGCTTGATCTCTCTTTTATATCAGCCCAGCTTTGAGCAAAGCATTGCATAGATGACACCCAGTGACCACTTGTTACCTTATTTATTCTACGTTCAGATACCAGATGCTATCTTCAGCTACTCAAAGTCTCCATCAGTTACTGGTCACCTTACCCAAGACAATCTGCTTGACCTAAATTAAAATCTCACATGCATTTGGCAACTGTGAACATTTCAGGCAGTCTACAGTATAGTGCTACAAAATTACATTTCCTGTATAAAAAGGAAAAAAAAAAAGAAAAAAAAAACCCAAAAGAATGGGAGGAAACACAAGTTCTCCTAAATACAAGACTTCTGAAAACAATACCTTTAATAACTCAAAATATATTGATGGATATTCTTGGACTGGATTGCAAGTAAGAAGCCATCAACCAACCTCTGTGCCTTGCTTACATTACCCACCTCGTACGTCTGCACATTCTTTTCTTTTGAACAACAAATTTTCCCTCACCATCTTCACACACACCCCTCTCCCAAGCCCATAGAATCATAGAATAGTTAGGGCTGGAAAGGACCTTAAGGTCATCTAGTTCCAACCCCCCCTGCCATGGGCAGGGACACCTCACACTAAACCATGCCATCCAAGGCTTCATCCAACCT